>JAXCGZ010013686.1:52500-57500 GCA_037179515.1 Halocaridina rubra
AGACTGTCATTTACTCGTTTTCGCGTGTGAGGACATTCATTGGTGTGTGAGACAGGGCGGTGGAACAGGCGAGGGCGGGGGCGGTTGCTGCCAGAGGAACGTTTGTGTATGTGTGGTGATGTACAGAATGAACGACACGTGGTTCAATATTGTCCGCTCACCGGTCAACTTAGGCAGAGTCATAATTTTAATACTTTGGAACAGTTAATGCATTCTGATCAATTCACGCCTGTTACCGTATGTATGATAATTCATAATATTTTAGCATTGTATTGAACGGTGAAGGTATGGAGACCATGTTTATTTTTTGCAGTGAATTGCTCATTTCATATTGCCAGTTATGCCATCTATATTTGAAAACGGTTTAGTTTTTGGACTACAATTTAAACTTTTGATTTTAATTTTTATATGAGTTTTGTATTATTGAAGAGAGTAACTAATCTACTATGCTATGTATATAATTTATGGTTGTATTTTGTGGTCAATAAAGTATCTATCTATCTATCTATCTATCTATCTATTTATCTACACACACATACACACAAATTCACTCACATACACGCACACGCACGCACACACAAAAGCATGCACACACACACACACACACACACACACACACACACACACACACACACACACACACACACACCTTTGAACTCACTCAGTTCCACGTTATCTCCTCTGGAGGAAGTCCTTCAGATCACACTTGAGAGTCTCAAGCGAGAAGGTCTTGTTTACCTCCAGATGTGGGGGAATCTGTCTATTGGCTCGTATCTCAATGTGATACGTGAAACATGCATTTTGTGTTTAATGAGGCAGTTTAAGACTAGATGCTAATACCAGGATGCAAGGCAAATTCTCTCTCTCTCTCTCTCTCTCTCTCTCTCTCTCTCTCTCTCTCTCTCTCTCTCTCTCTCTCTCTCTCCTCTCTCTCTCTCTCTCTCTCTCTCTCTCTCTCTCTCTCTCTCTCTCTCTCTCTCTCTCTCTCTGTATATATGTGTGTGTGTGTGTATGTGTATGTGTGTGTGCGTGCGTGCGTGCGTGTGTATCTTTCTGTCTGTGTATCTATCTATTTATCTATCTATCTATCTATCTATCTATCTATCTATCTATCCATCTATCTGTCTATCTATCTACTTACATAAATCGCAAAGGAACACTGCCTTCGAGTTTCACATTTATAATAGAATAATAATATCTGAGAGGTTGCTAGATTGTCTCCCTCTTCTAATATTCTTTATAAAATTGTTTTAAAGCAGTCAAGCGAGGAGCTACTGAATCCTAATGATCAATGGACTACGAGTATCTTAGTTATGTGTTTCACCGTTGATGTAAAAAGGGGCTCATGCATTATGAACCCATGATTTATGTATGTTGTTATGTCAGTGATCATAATATGAATTTGTCTTTTTTCTCGTTTCTCTCTGTGGATTTGCTTTTGCTCTGAGTAAAATTATCAAATTTTGAAATACTTTACTTGAATTGGGATATTGTAGGATATTTCAAGCTTTAAATCTTCCATTTCAAAAGTATATTAAAAGTATTTGTATGTAATGAATGGTATGTGTTTGTATGTCCGCGTGCGTAAGGGTTCATACGTGTGTGCAGTTGTGCTTCCTAATGTCATTTATAGTATTATACAAAGTTACAGGGATTAGAAGGGTGATACATACATACATACATACATACATACATACATACATACATACATACATACATACATACATACATACATACATACATACATACATGTGACAGAGTGTTTCGCTCAATGTCAACAGAGGCTGTTAGATGCTTTATTAATTAAATTAGTAACATAACTGTTATTTTCTAACTAAAAAAATTAAAATAATTCCCTTTAATATAACTGTTATTTTCTAACTAAAAAAATTAATTCCCACTTCTTGACTTTCGCAGATTATGATTATTTGCAATTTGTATTTTTGCTTATAGCTAATTTTAAATAGCTTAGTTACTCTTCCTGTACGTGTAGAAGTATAGCCCCAATATAAAGGCTGCCCCTATTTTTCTGCCTGCTCAGGGCCAAGAAAATTAAGAGAAGAAGAACCAGTAACCTAACTTTTCATTAGTATTCTCGTTTTATTTTATTTGCTTCCACTTGTTGCACCTAAAAATACTGTCTCTCCCTTGCATCTCTGCTATAATTGCCTGCCAGGGACCACCACTAAAATAATCCTTAAAATGAAATCAGAGCCAATTACTGCTCTAGGAATGTCTCCTACAGATGACGTCACGAAGCACCACGAGGAGACGCTCTCTTTTTGCGCCAAGACTGCCCAGAGGCAACATCTCGCCTGGGTGGTCTAAGTTTATTTAAAATCATTTTACGTGGCATCTTCACAGGAATTCATCTAGCACAACAAGGAATTCATCTAGCACAACAAGGTGAGGGATAGTGTATGGTAAAGCTCGTGGGTCAAGCAAATTGGTTTATTTTCGAGAATTAGTTACATTCGTTACTGGATAAATCTTATGGATTTCTATTCTCAGATTCCATTCCCAGTCACACGAAATTTTGTAGATTACCACACTGGAATCTCACATGCCAAAGTTAATTCCTTAACCTGTAAATTACAGCTGGTATATATTGCTGAGAAGTTTCTTTTCACTGAATGTGATAAACGAAAATCTCATCCTCTGAAGACTAAGTTATGAGCCCGTAAAAATCTATCTCTCTTCCTAATAAATTCTAATTTCATTTCACCCCTTTCTATCATCGTAAATAAAGTGTCTTTTACTTCAAAAACTCGTCAATAAAGCTATTTGCCAAAAAGCCAAATTGCAAATATTCAAAAGGTAATTTTTCCCAGTTGGCTATGCAAATATTTCTTGTTAACCACATTTTAATGAATGCATACCGTATTTATCTTGCTAATTCTTCATATGTTGGGGATAAAGTGTTTTGAGTTATAAGTTGCAAATACCTCAAAAGGTGGTTTTGCACCCTTTTTTTATTGCAAAGTTCTTGATAACTAAAAGTGAATGAATACTGTATTTATCTCGTAGATTCTTCCTTTACCCTAAATAGAGTGTTTTACCATATTAATTTCATATCCGGAATAAGCATTGCAACTTTTGTGGTTGCCCACAATTTAAGGAATACATACAGTACTGTATTTGTCTTGCTTATTCTTCATTTATTGTGAATATATTATTTTCTTTAAAACCAGTAAAGAATTAATGTGTTGTATGCTATTATGGTAGCATAAATATTTCTGGTTAGCTGTGAATAACCTATATATATTCATAAATATTTCTGGTTAGCTGTGAATAACCTATATATATTCATCCAGTAGAATGACATTGGAAACTCATTATATGTGTGCTCATGCTTTCAGTTTCCCATTATAAACTGTGTCATTTCTGTTTCTGAAATTGCAGTGTCCTGTATTCTACTCTGCCTGTGTGACAGAGGTAATCATCGAGTTGAGGCCAAAGTCTTGGCATACGTCCGTGGTGCCGGGAAACGAACTCATACTCACCTCCTCCGGGATTCGAGGCAGCATTTCATAAAGTTTAATTTGAGAAATTTAATTCAATTCTTTTAATGTCATTGCATTTCCAAAATTAAAAGAAAGTTGAATTCTGAGTTTCATTTAACCGACTAATGGTATTGAAGATAGGGTGTGCAAGTACAAATATCTGTCCTGTCTGTTTGTGAGCTCTTAACCGAGCTCGGTACTTTGAGTCCCCTTAGTAAAACAGAATCTTAACACTCTAGCATCATCATTTAAAATTAAAACCCCCACAATACATACATACATACATACATACATATATGCACACATGCATAAATACAAACATACATATAAACATACATAACATACATACATGCATACATACATACATACATACATACGTACATACATACATACATATATATATATATATATATATATATATATATATATATATATATATATATATATATATATATATATATATATATATATATATATATATATATATATATATATATATATATATATATATATATATATATATATATACATATCATATATATACTTGTAAACATACATGCAAACATACATACATACATACATACATACATACATACATACATACATACATACATACATACATTGGTAGAGAGAGAGATAGGGAGCGAGATAGAGACAGACACACAGACAAACAGACAGCTGGATTAAGGAAGGAACTGTCATCGTGTTGGGAGACTGCGAGTGGTTGTGAGAAATTATTTTTTCATCATGATGCGCAGCTCTGACATGCTCAAGTCTCTGTAAGGATTCGTTATTCATGTAAGACAGAAAAGGAAAATGTGGTAGAATCAATATCTCTCTCTCTCTCTCTCTCTCTCTCTCTCTCTCTCTCTCTCTCTCTCTCTCTCTCTCTCTCTCTCTCTCTCTCTCTCTCTCTCTCTCTCTCTCTCTCTCTCTCTCTCTCTCTCCCCCATAAAGAAGGTTAAAATGAAGAGAGGTGTTAGTAGATATATGATGAATGGATAATTGGAGAGCTGATAATTAGAAAAGATATAGAAATAATTATGTTAAAAATATAAATTTTAATCTCATTTTACATTACTGTATTAAAACTTTAATATAGAATAGTTATTCTCTCTTATGTAATGTATGAGGCTTCCTGAACATATTTAGAACACGTAACTCCTATTACATAATTATTTTCAAAAGCCTTGGCAAAGTAATTATTACCGAAATTTCATTATATTAAAAAAATAATTAAAGCTATAAGAAAGTATTGAAACTAACAATGAAATTAATGTTATTTAGCTATGCATATTGAATAATAACATTCTGATGTAAAAAGTGCATACAAGTAGTTACAAAGCAGCAGCCAAGCCTTTCTACCTTTTACCCTCAATACATTCAGTTGAGATTGGTGATAAACGTTTCCCTTACAAACTTTCCATTCATGCTGTTTTCACTGATATCCAAAAAGAAAATAGAAACAGTTTTGTCCTCCAGAATTAAAGAACTTAC
>JAXCGZ010013686.1:62500-64606 GCA_037179515.1 Halocaridina rubra
CTTTGGTGACAGGTATGCAGCAATCTACTATCTTCCCATATTTCTCACAAAAGATGTCATACATTTCTTGTACAGATTTGTTGTAAAATAAGGTTCTCCAGTCAATAACTGCAAAAAGCTCAATCATTTTGATGTAATCTCCTTTCGGATAGTTCCTCCTCATGTCCTCAGTGCCTCTACTCTCAGGAAGAATGTCTTCAATGATATACTCCATCAATAACACACAGTGGTCACTCTTTCCAATTGGTGGTTCATACTCAATATTTTCAATATCCAACACATTATCTGTGAACACCAGATCAAGTAGTGATGGCTCATCCCCACCCCTGGCTCTTGTTGGTTCCATTACATGTTGGTGTAGGAAATTCCCTTGTACGCAATCTAGGAATCTTGCCCCAAATGAGTCCTCACCACTGTGTGGGTCAAGATTTATCCAATCTATCTCTTTATGATTAAAGTCTCCCATAATCAAAATCCTACATTTTTTCTCCCGCGCCATGTTAACAACTGAGTTTATGACTTCAATCGTACCTATATGACTTTCCTCATAAATTTCAAGCCTATTTTGGTTCCTTGGTGGGTTGTATACAACAGTTATTATAATGCTCTCTGACCCAGTATTTATGCGAGCAACAAGAAATTCCCTGAACTCACTTTCTATAGCCAAGTTTATTTCTTCAACTTGAATCCTCTCACTTATGAGCAGTGCTATCCCTCCACCAGTCCTCTCAGATCTTTCGACCCTTAGTATTCTGAAGCCCTTAGGAAAAACTGTGACACTGTTTATGTCCTCACTCAACTTAGTCTCTGTAATTGCTACTATATCTGCCTTACTGTTGTGAATCCTATCTTTTAATTCTACTGCCTTACCAGCTAATCCATCAGCATTTGTGTATAACAATCTTAATGAGGCCCCATCCCCTGATCTTCTGTCATTATCTTCTTTATCTCCCCTTTGTCTGGAAGTATTCTGTAACAAAAATTTTTCTTCTCTTCTTCATTTCTTTCATCATTTAACCTTCTTGCCTCTTGCAACAAGTTTTTGATCTTTCCCATCTCTTCCTGTGTTCTGTATCGTCTAATGAACACTTCTTTGCATTCTTGAAGGTCTTTTAGACTTTTTTTTCTCAACAATATTTCCCTACATGTCTCCCCTCTCTCAAAGGTTACTTTTGTTGGTCTCGGCTTTCCTTCCCTCGAATATTTACCTAGTTGGTGTATGTTTACAATATCCTCAGGACCACATACTACTCCAAGCTTTCTTATCAGGTCTACAACGTTAGCTTTATTTTCTTCAAGTCTCCCCTGCCATGTTGGCTCCTGGGATTCACTTATGCCTGAGATTACCACTGTCTTCTCCTTATCAAGTGCCTGTCTGATGAGTGGGTTTGCCCTTTCCATCACAACGTCTTTCATTTTTTCGATTACTGTCTCTTTATAGTCAACTGTTTGTATGTTTTCCAGTATGTTTTCCTGTGTGTGTGTGTGTGTGTGTGTGTGTGTGTGTGTGTGTGTGTGTGTGTGTGTGTGTGTGTGTGTGTGTGTGTGTGATTACCTAATTGTGATTACCTAATTGTTCTTACGGGAAAGAGCCCAAAGCTCGTATCTTCCCGTCTCCTGATCGGTTCCATTTTATACTTAGTGATACTTATCATACCTGTCCTTAAAACTATGGATTGAGATAGCATTAACTACCTCCTCGCTTAGCGAATTCCAATTATCAACTACTCTTACACTGAAAAAGTATTTCCTTACATGCTGCAAACAAGTTTTCTTACGAAGCTTCAAACTATGACCTCTAGTTCTAGAGCCAGCCATATCAAAATATCGATCCCTATCCACTCTATCATAACCATGAAGGAATTTAAAGACTGTCACCATATCCCCCCTCACTCTTCTAGCTTCGAGTGATGGTAAGTCTAATTCCCTCAGCCTCTCATCATAACTGAGATTGCGTATTTCTGGCACCAGTTTCGTGGCATGTCTTTGAACTTTTTCAAGCTTAGCTATGTGCTTTTTCAAGTGCGGATTCCAAAAGGGGGCTGCATATTCGAGTTTTGGCCTCACATAGGTAACATAAATATTTCTGAACATTTCCTTGTCCTT
>JAXCGZ010013687.1:15000-17500 GCA_037179515.1 Halocaridina rubra
AATAATAATAATAATATAACAATAATAATAGTAATGATTATAATAATAATAATAATAATAATAATAATAATAATAATAATAATAATAATAATAATAATAATAATAATAATAATAATAATAATGATGATGATGATGATGATGATGATAATAATAATAATAATAATAATAATAATAATAATAATAATAATAATAATAATAATAATAATAATAATAATAATAATAATAATAATAATAATAATAATAATAAAAATAATAATAATAATCCTCTTCTTTGCAGCTTGATGGTGGTCATCTAAAGACGAGCCATTTGGAGCCCTTTTATGACGGCGACTACAGCTGGAGTAAGTTGCCCAACCCATCTCTAATATGATATAACCAATCATCTGAAACACAGTGAATGAAGAGAGCCAAACTCACTCACACCCATCAAAAGGCCACAAGTATGGCGGTGGATGAAAAGTAGTCAGGCCTTTCTATTCTATAATCTAATCCTGAATGTACATCGATGAAGGTTGAACATCATGTGTTCCTAGCTGCTCATGAGAAGCCTCAAAAATATCCTAAAAGATATTCTTAGTCAAGTTAAATGTACGAGGATGAATTTATAGACAGGTTTTGATGTATATTAATAATGTGCATCAATGTTAAACTAGATACGAGAAAACGAATAGCAAAGTTGTATTGAAATCAAACAGACGCCTATTAATGTCGTATTTCATGTAGCCAACATAATATACACCTAGTTCTCAGAATAACACGGAGATAGGTTCTCAGAAGTCACGGGTAAATGGAAAATCGCGTGAAAAAACGAGTCATTTTCCATAGGAAACAATGATAAAGGGCATAGCTCGATCCACAACGGTCCATAGACACTCTATACCAAAGATATAAGATAAGTAAAACATATTTTATAAGTACATAACAAAGCAGAAAGACCTGTAGTTATTTATATTAACATGCAAATAGTGTAGAGTATAAAAGATATGCAGAATTACTGTACAGTAAACAAATTAATGCACTCTATTATGCGGTTGGCAACAGGATTATACTGGGACATGAATGGTTGCCAGTGTCGCCAGATAAAACGGATGTTTTTATTTTCAAATGTATGGTACATTTTAAGATATATATTAATTACAAGATGGTAGTACTGTAATTTGAATAAAAATGTACTTCATCTTTTAGATACTTGAAATACCTTACCATCTTACATGCATATTTTTTATATTTATCATATCTCTCATTCATCTATTCTGGCAACACTGATGGTGGCGGTGAGGACGAGAATGCAAACGTTTTGTCACACTTCCATATCAGCTGATGCACTCTCGCATGCTATTTCCCTGACGATATTATATCGAAAGTATGTTTGCTGTTTGTTCTCAATGGTTATTTTTCCATTATCTTCATAATATCCGATCGCATTAAGCGGTAGAAGAGGAGGAGGATGCTGGAGAACAAACTTCTATCAGCAAACGTTTTGTCACACTTCCGTATCAGCTGATGCACCCTCGCACACTATTTCCCAGACGATATTATATCGAAAATTTGTTTGCTGTTTGTTCTTATTGCTTTTTTTCAATTTTCTTCATAATATTCGATTGCATTAAGCGGTAGAAGAGGAGGAGGATGTGGGAGAAAGAACCTCTATCGGCAAACGCTTTGCTACTTCCGTATCAGCTGATGCACACTCGTATGCTATTTCCCTGATGATATTATATTGACAATATGTTTGCTGTTTGTTCTTAATGCTTTTTTTCAATTTTCTTCATAATATCCGATCTCATTAAGCAGTAGAATAGGAGGAGGATGGCGGAAAAGTGCCTCCAAGGCGGTCGACTTTTTACTAAAATGAATTTTTTATTTTCTTTTTCAAATTTTCTTTGCATGGGCATTATTCCCGAATTTCGTATTTTTTTACTATTATTTTTTGGGGGCGTTATTGCAAGTTCGCGGTTAAAAAAAAAAAACGAGGAAAAAAGGAACAAGGTGTACTTTTTTTCAAAGAAAATGACTTTTTATGAAATTAGTATGCATACATTTCTTATAAGTGTGATACCAGAACGGACAAAGAAATTTACTCTCATTGGGCCTGGACACGAAGAAAAATGATAAACCGAAAAGAAACAGTGATGGAAATCTTGGGACATGTCATATGTGAAGGGATAATAAGAGATGTGTATCGGATATGAAAAAATATTCGGTGAAGACGTAGTCATAAGAAAAGGACCGTAACTGCATGAATACATAACGTCGAACTATCCTGGCCAGTCCTATTTAAGTTTAGAAGACCTTCAAATGTAGTAACGCAAAGGTGAACAGATGCCATGGGCCAACCTACTACATGTATAAATATATATATATATATATATATATATATATATATATATATATATATATATATATATATATATATATATATATATATGTGTGTGTGTGTGTGTGTGTGTGTGTGTGTGTGTGTGTGTGTGTGTGTGTGTGTGTGTGTGTGTGTGTGTGT
>JAXCGZ010013687.1:27500-30000 GCA_037179515.1 Halocaridina rubra
AAGATTGTGATAAGTATTATGTTGGCCAGACCAGCAAATCATTAGAATTTTGTGTCAATATATCGTTCTAAACTGTCAGTCCTCAAATGCCTTGTTCAAGCATTATGCTGATTGCAAACACCATGTTTACTGGAACAATGCTGTTATCTTAATAAGAAGAAAGAAAATTATAACTAGAAACATCTTGGAATCTGCAATAATTAACTTAACTGAACACCGAAATATTAACTTAGGTCATGGTCTATTTGTTATTTATCCCATATTATCAAGTGTGCTCCATTCAAGTTTGAAAAAAGCAATTTCGGAAACAGTATAATATTCGTTTTATCTATAATTGATTTATTTTCACTTCTACATTCTGTTATCATTAATTATTCATTTTCTTTTATTATTAATATAACTGTACCATTATTATTATTATCATTTCCTATTTACTCATATATTATTAGGATTATATTAGTATTATTGTTAGCATTTATAATATATTTAATATCATCATTATTGGTTTTTGCTTTTGTTATACATTATTTTTGTCCTTATTATTGTACCATTGTTATTTTTATTGTTGTTAGTATTATTTCTATTATCATTATTATATTCATTATTATTATTATTATTATTATTATTATTATTATTATTATTATTATTATTATTATTATTATTATTATTATTATTATTATTATTATTATTATTATTATCATTATTATCATTATTATTATTATTATCATTATTATTATTATTATTATTATTATTATTATTATTATTATTATTATTATTATTATTATTATTATTATTATTATTATTATTATTATTATTATTATCATTATTATTATTATTATCATTATTATTATTATTATTATTATTATTATTATTATTATTATTATTATTATTATTATTATTATTATTATTATTATTATTATCATTATTATTATTATTATTATTATTATTATTATTATTATTATTATTATTATTATTATCATTGTTATAATTATTATTATTATTATTATTATTATTATTATTATTATTATTATTATTATTACTATTATTATTATTATTATTATTATTGTTGTTATTATTATTATTATTGTTACTATTATTGTTGTTGCTTTTATTATTATTATTATTATTATTATTATTATTATTATTATTATTATTATTATTATTATTATTATTATTATTATTATTATTATTATTATTATTATTATCATTATTATTATTATTATTATTATTATTATTATTATTATTATTATTATTATTATTATTATTATTATTATTATTATTATTATCATTATTATCATTATTATTATTATTATCATTATTATTATTATTATTATTATTATTATTATTATTATTATTATTATTATTATTATTATTATTATTATTATTATTATTATTATTATTATTATTATTCTCTGAGGGAGGGGGATAAGAATACTTCTTCCGTGTTCCCTTGCGTGTTGTAAAAGTCGACTAAATGGGGTGGAGCGAGGGGCTGGGATTCCCCTCCTTTGTATTTAATTCCCACAAAAAGTCAAAGTATTGTCTTTGTCTCAGCCACCCTCCTTATAAGGGGGAATATGGCTTTGGTATATGGATGGATTATTATTATTATTATTATTTTTATTATTATTATTATTATTATTATTATTATTATTATTATTATTATTATTATTATTATTATTATTATTATTATTATTATTATTATTATTATTATTATTACTATTATGATTGATCATTATCATTATTATTATTATAATTGTTATTATCATAGTTAAAGTCTGTGTGTTTTGTTTCACTGTTTATTTGTTTTAAGCAATTCAATATGTTCCTGTCTCTTCCTACTACTGACAGTAACTAATTTACATGGTTTTCACGCCTCTTTGATGGTTAAAACCAAACTTTCTACATGTGTTTGTGTGGCAAAGCATTTTGATTTCCTTTCCTGAATTGCTAATTTTTATTTTCTCCTGTATTCTGTATCTTTATATATCGCTTCATCAGTTTGTACAAACCAGATTCCACTGAAGATTTTTTTTTCAATTTCTATACGTAGCCATAACCATTCACATTTACAATATTCACATACTTCTTGTGAAATACATTCATATAACTACATCACAAAAGGTCTTAAAAGGGAAACAAACCTTACAGCTATATCTGCTATATTAGGAATGAACGCTTTCTGTCTGAATGCCACTCTGTTCATATTACAGTTTTCCCCAACCTCACTCTTGTCTTCGTTTTTGCATTTAATTCAAATCTCAAAATAATTTGAGACACATAATAATCAAACAAGCACATTACCTTGCGTGAAAACATGAATAATTTTTACCCCAACTGGTACTTGAACCTAAGGACACATAATTACTGTGCCAAGGCGCTACCAACTACACCAAAGGTCTTATAATGCTCATTTCAAGTATAGCAGATATAGCTGTAGGGATTTTTTTTCTCTTTTAAGAACTTCTGTGCGGTAGTTGGTAGCGGGTTGGCACAGAAA
>JAXCGZ010013687.1:35000-42500 GCA_037179515.1 Halocaridina rubra
CCTAAGCCTTCCCTCCTGTATTTTATTTGATAATTCAACTACCTTTGTCGATTCTCTTATATACTCATTCCTAATTCTATCCATCCTTGTCACTCCAGACATCCACCTCAACATTCTCATCTCCGCTACATCCATCCCCTTCTCCTCTGTCATCCTCATACTTGCTGTTTCTGTTCCATATAACATTGCTGGTCTTACAACGGTCTATGAAACTTTCCTTCAATCTCAGTGGTACCTTCTTGTCGCAGAGAACACCAGATGCAGACTTCCAGTTATTCCATCCTGCCTGAATTCGATGTCTCACTTCGTGATCCATGCTTCCACTAGCCTCTACTTTGGCCCCAAGTACTTGAACTTCTGTTCTCTATTTCTTCCCCCATCCATTCTTATGCTATGTCCACCATCCTCAGCAATGTTGGCACACATATATTCGGTCTTTGACCTGCTTATCCTCATTTCTCTCGCCTCAAGTGCTGCTCTCCATCCCTCTAACTTCTCCTCCAAATCCTCCCTCCTCTCTACACACAATACATTGTCATCTGTATATAATATTAACCATGGCACTGATTTTCTCACATCTTTGGTCATTACATCCATCACCACATTGAAGATGAATGGACTAAGTGCCGATCCCTGATGTAATCCCACTCCTATCTCAAATCCATCTGTCTTTCCAACACTGCTTCTCACTCTGGTATACACACTCCTATACATCTTCTGAATAATTCTAGCATACTTTTCCGGTACCATCTTCTCCCTCAAACATCTCCATATTTCCTGTCTTGGCACTCTGTCATAGGCCTTTTCAAGGTCTACGAAAACCAGGTACAAGTCTCGTTGGTTTTCTCTGAATATCTCTATCAGCTACCTTATACAAAATATTCCATCTGTTGTGCTGCTTCCCTCCATAAATCCAAGCTGTTGTTTCCCGATTCTCACTTCTTCTCTTAGCCTGCCATCTATCATTCTCTCCAGTATCTTTAGCGTGTGAGACATTAGCTTTATGCCTCTATAATTGCTGCATTCTTCGACATCACCTTTACCTTTAAATATAGGTATTAATATACTTTTCCACCACTCTTCTGGTATCTCTTCCTGTTCAGAGATTTTTGCCATAAGATCATACAAGATGTGTGTGATTACCTAATTGTGATTACCTAATTGTGTTTACGGGAAAGAGCCCAAAGTTCGCATCTTCCCGTCTCCTGATCGGTTCCATTTTATACTTAGTGATACTTATCATACCTGTCCTAAAGTATTTCCTTACATCCTGAAAAGAAGTTTTCTTACGAAGCTTCAAACTATGACCTCTAGTTCTAGAGCCAGCCATATCAAAATATCGATCCCTATCCACTCTCTCATAACCATGAAGGAATTTAAAGACTGTCACCATATCCCCCCTCACTCTTCTAGCTTCGAGTGATGGTAAGTCTAATTCCCTCAGCCTCTCATCATAACCGAGATTGCGTATTTCTGGCACCAGATTCGTGGCATGTCTTTGAACTTTTTCAAACTTAGCTATGTGCTTTTTCAAGTGCGGATTCCAAAAGGGGGCTGCATATTCGAGTTTTGGCCTCACATAGGTTACATGAATATTTCTGAACATTTCCTTGTCCATGTGCCTGAAGGCTACCCTTACATTTGATAAGAATGCATATGCTGCCCTTACTATGCCATTTATATGTATTTCTGGAGACAAATCTGCCAGCATGCTTACTCCTAGATCTCTCTCATTTTCTGTCTCTTGAAGTTGTACTCCAGCCACCGAGTAGTCAAGCTTGGGCCTTCTTGCACTTGTACCCATTCTCATTACCTTACATTTTGAAGTATTGAATTTCATTAGCCACTTTTCTGACCACTCATGCAGATTATTTAGATCCTCCTGAAGTTCTCTACTATTATTCTCGTTTTTTACTTTCTTCACAATCTTTGCATCATCTGCAAACATATTCATGAATAAATTTACAGACTCTGGTAGGTCATTTACATATACAAGGAACAAAAGTGGCCCTAAAACTGAGCCCTGTGGCACTCCACTACTAACTCTTCTCCATTCAGACACTGAGTGTCTTACTCAACCCTCTGTTCCTTTCCTTCTAAGTAAGTTTTTATCCATTCCAAAACATTTCCACCTATTCTAGCCATTGATTGCAGCTTCCTAATAAGTCTCCCATGTGGAACAGTGTCAAACGCTTTCTGGAAGTCTAGGAATATGCAATCTGCCCAGCCCTAACTTTCCTGTAATATTTGGCATACCTCATCATAAAATTCTAATAAGTTTGTTACTGTTGATCTACTTTCTCTGAAGCCATGTTACCTCACTGACAAAAAGTTGAAGGATTCCAAGTGAAGAGAGATATGTTTCCTTAGTAGTTTCTCCATAACTTTGCAAACTATGCTGGTCAAGGAAACTGGTCTATAGTTCAGAGCCGTATCCCTCCTTCCCTTTTTGAAGATAGGTATCTCATTTGCTTGTTTCCAGCATCTTGGAATCTCCCCCGACTCCAGTGACTCCTTAAATATGATACTTAGTGCCACTGATATTGTGTTTGCGCATTTTTTAACCACATGAGGGGATATGTCATCAGGACCTGTAGCTTTATGAACATCTAAATCCATCAGCGCTTTGCATACCTCTGTGGCTGTAAGGTTGATGCTCTCTAATGCCGGCCCTTGAGCTTCTATCACTGCAATCTGAGGGGGTGGGGTATTTTCTACTGTAAATACTGACTGAAACTCCTTGTTCAATTCTTTGCAGATCTCTTCATCCGTCTCAGTGATGCTTCCATCCGCTTTCTTTAGCCTTAAAACCTGTTCTTTTACCTTCAGTTTTCCTCTGATAAAGCTGTGGAAAAGCTTGGGATTTTCTTTAGCCTTCCTGGTGATGTCCCTCTCATAGTCTCTCTCTGCCTCTCTCCTTTTACTTAGGTAGTTATTTCTTGCTCTTTTGTAGGTTTGCCAGGCATTTATGTCTTTTCTCCTCCTATACCTTTTCCAGCATTTGTCTCTCCACTCCTTAGCTCTTTTACACCCATTATCGAACCATTTCTCTCTGGCATGAATTACACCTACTTTGGTGACAGGTATGCAGCAATCTACTATCTTCCCATATTTCTCACAAAAGATGTCATACATTTCTTGTACAGATTTGTTGTAAAATAAGGTTCTCCAGTCAATAACTGCAAAAAGCTCATTCATTTTGATGTAATCTCCTTTCGGATAGTTCCTCCTCATGTCCTCAGTGCCTCTACTCTCAGGAAGAATATCTTCAATGATATACTCCATCAACAACACACAGTGGTCACTCTTTCCAATTGGTGGTTCATACTCAATTTTTTCAATATCCAACACATTATCTGTGAACACTAGATCAAGTAGTGATGGCTCATCCCCACCCCTGGCCCTTGTTGGTTCCATTACATGTTGGTGTAGGAAATTCCCATGTGCGCAATCTAGGAATCTTGCCCCGAATGAGTCCTCACCACTGTGTGGGTCAAGATTTATCCAATCTATCTCTTTATGATTTAAGTCTCCCATAATCAAAATCCTACATTTTTTTTCCCGTGCCATGTTAACAACTAAGTTTATGACTTCAATAGTACCTATTTGACTTTCCTCGTAAACTTCAAGCCCATTTTAGTTCCTTGGTGGGTAGTATACAACAGTTATTATAATGCTCTCTGACCTAGTATTTATGCGAGCAACAAGAAATTCCTTGAACTCACTTTCTATAGACAAGTTTATTTCTTCAACTTGAATCCTTTCACTTATGTGTGTGTGTGATTACCTAATTGTGATTACCTAATTGTGTTTACGGGAAAGAGCCCAAAGCTCGTATCTTCCCGTCTCCTGATCGGTTCCATTTTATACTTAGTGATACTTATCATACCTGTCCTTAAAACTATGGATTGAGATAGCATTAACTACCTCCTCGCTTAGCCAATTCCAATTATCAACTACTCTTACACTGAAAAAGTATTTCCTTACATCCTGCGAAGAAGTTTTCTTACGAGGCTTCAAACTATGACCTCTAGTTCTAGAGCCAGCCATATCAAAATATCGATCCCTATCCACTCTATCATAACCATGAAGGAATTTAAAGACTGTCACCATATCCCCCGCTCACTCTTCTAGCTTCGAGTGATGGTAAGTCTAATTCCCTCAGCCTCTCATCATAACTGAAATTGCGTATTTCTGGCACCAGTTTCGTGGCAGGTCTTTGAACTTTTTCAAGCTTAGCTATGTGCTTTTTCAAGTGCGGGTTCCAAAAGGGGGCTCCATATTCGAGTTTTGGCCTCACATAGGTTACATAAATATCTTTGAACATTTCCTTGTCCATGTGCCTGAAGGCTACCCTTACATTTGATAAGAATGCATATGCTGCCCTTACTATGCCATTTATATGTATTTCTGGAGACAAATCTGCCAGTATGTTTACTCCTAGATCTCTCTCATTTTCTGTCTCTTGAAATTGTACTCCAGCCACCGAGTAGTCAAGCTTGGGCCTTCTTGCACTTGTACCCATTCTCATTACCTTACATTTTGAAGTATTGAATTTCATTAGCCACTTTTCTGACCACTCATGCAGATTATTTAGATCCTCCTGAAGTTCTCTTCCATTGTTCTCGTTTTTTACTTTCTTCACAATCTTTGCATCATCTGTGTGTGTGTGTGTGTGTGTGTGTGTGTGTATTTGTGTGTATCTATATGTGTATGTGTATAGATATATATAATTTTCTGTACTCTATATATATATATATATATATATATATATATATATATATATATATATATATATATATATATATATATATATATATATATATATATATATATATATATATATATATATATATATATATATATATATATATATATATATATATATATATATATATATATATATATATATATATATATATATATATATATATATATATATATATATATATATATATATATATATATATATATATATATATATATATATATATATATATATATATATATATATATATATATATATATATATATATATATATATATATATATATATATATATATATATATATATATATATATATATATATATATATATATATATATATATATATATATATATATATATATATATATATATATATATATATATATATATATATATATATATATATATATATATATAAATGTTTCCAATTAAACCATTTAGAAATTAGAAATATCTCTCGCATTCAAAAACATTTCTTAAAAATATATATTTATTGAATTGCAGATAATATTTTATAAGCTGAACTACAATTTGCTATTATATCACTGAGCATAAATATTTCTTATTATATACACGTCATGATATGTAGTCATTCATTGTCATTCATTCAGTCATATTATACAGTATATTCACTATGTAAAAGAACTCATATCAAATCTCAAGTCTATGTTTTTCTTTTCTTTCACCATAATGCTTTATTGTTGCACGTCGTATTTCTAACTCTGTCATTGCTGTCAGCTGCCGCAATATATACTCAATTCCCAATGCCCAACCCCCCTCCCCCTTCTCGTTTCTTACCCCTGGCATAGCAGTGATCAACGATTAAATACTATGTTTACAGGCTTCAGAGCTAAGAAATGGAAATGATAAGCAAACAAATCCTGAAAACTTAGGCCAAGAAATTAAGAACATGTACATGACTGACGGTTAATAACGGGAAAGGGGAAGTTATTAAGAAAGAAAAACTTAATATACCATCATGAATTCGTCCTGACCTGCTATTTTTAATAACCATAATTCATAAATGAAAATCCTTACGAGATGTAAATAAAGCTAATTTTTTAAAACAAAATATTCACCGAAATGAGACTGCGAAAGTATATATGAATGCAAGATGAATGTCATGTGTGCATATTCATATGCTTTATTTCACGGTTTTTCCTTTTCTTCTTCTTCTTCTTCTTCTTTCACTGCAAGGCATAATCAATATGCAATTGTTGGAAGAATAAAAATCAAGGTTTGATACATTCAGTACAACAGTGCTGCATTGTTGATGAAGTTGGCAAAATGATTTCATTTTAATACAGCCTATATCACCCAATCCACTGTGTACAATGGCGCTGTAATGCTTTAAAGACTTTCCATTACACTTTATGATTCGAAACAGATCTATCTGATCTATGCGGGATATAAGGAAAAACTTTCTTTTTCGAAATGAGAGAGAGAGAGAGAGAGAGAGAGAGAGAGAGAGAGAGAGAGAGAGAGAGAGAGAGAGAGAGAGAGAGAGAGAGAGAGAGGAGAGAGAGAGAGAGAGAGAGAGAGAGAATTTTAGCTTCTTGAGGGACGGCATTGCTTCCTAGAGGCTCAACAGCCTGCAGCTCAATACGATAAGATGGAGGAGGTGAAGGATGGGGAAGATTGAGTTTTGTGACACGTGATATGGTATCCGAGTTTTCTCACAAGACCTTTGGCTGTGGTTCCCACGCACTCCACTTCTTAAACATCTTAACAATACAAAAATTCTTCACAGAAAACTCGCTCTTCATACTCCTTCAACCCCGTCGAAGGCGCGCATTCTCCTAGCCTATATCTCTTTTCTCTCATAATGTTCATTTTGTTTACTTAGCGGTCATTAATAGACTTGATTAAACTGGCGTATGTATGACTTAACGCACTCGTCAGATTTACAAATAAACAAAAAACAAATGGCTACTTAGTAACTCATAATTATAACCGTTTATACCAGAAGATGACCAATTAGATCAACAAATCATTAATTAGCCAACAACCTTAGTCATAAACTGCACTCACGACCATCCAATTTGAGCTACTCTTCCTTCTGAGGTATGGCAATCAATCAATCAATATATATATATATATATATATATATATATATATATATATATATATATATATATATATATATATATATATATATATATATATATATATAATTATTTATATATATATATATTTTTTTTTACAGCGTTCCTTTTGGCGATTTCATTAATTAGCCAACAACCTTAGTCATAAACTGCACTCATGACCATCCAATTTGAGCTAGTCTTCCTTCCGAGGTAGGGCAATCAATCAATCAAGCAATCTATATATATATATATATATATATATATATATATATATATATATATATATATATATATATATACATATATATATATATATATATATATATATATATATATATATATATATATATATATATATAGATTTTTTTTTTTTTTTTTTTTTTTACAGCGTTCTTTTTGGCGATTTCTTATTTTCCATTTCATCAGAAACTAATAAATATGGTCTTGTGATTAACAAGCGAACAGAGAATGAAATAGGTTATATATTACTACCAAGCTAAAGCCTTCGATTATGCAATGGCTTCGACCTTAAAATAGAAATGTGGCAAAAAGTTTGCAGCAATGTTGCTGGTATAGGATTCAGAGTTACAAAGAACATCAAGGATTCTTTTGCGTACGGCAATTAAGTTAGAGTACTTGCATTCT
>JAXCGZ010013687.1:45000-57500 GCA_037179515.1 Halocaridina rubra
GTTAACATGGCACGGGAAAAAAAAATGTAGGATTTTGATTATGGGAGACTTTAATCATAAAGAGATAGATTGGATAAATCTTGACCCACACAGTGGTGAGGACTCATTCTGGGCAAGATTCCTAGATTGCGTACAAGGGAATTTCCTACACCAACATGTAATGGAACCAACAAGGGCCAGGGGTGGGGATGAGCCATCACTACCTGATCTAGTGTTCACAGATAATGTGTTGGATATGGAAAAAATTGAGTATGAACCACCAATTGGAAAGAGTGACCACTGTGTGTTGTTGATGGAGGATATCATTGAAGATATTCTTCCTGAGAGTAGAGGCACTGAGGACATGAGGAGGAACTATCCGAAAGGAGATTACATCAAAATGAATGAGCTTTTTGCAGTTATTGACTGGAGAACCTTATTTTACAACAAATCTGTACAAGAAATGTATGACATCTTTTGTGAGAAATATGGGAAGATAGTAGATTGCTGCATACCTGTCACCAAAGTAGGTGTAATTCATGCCAGAGAGAAATGGTTCGATAATGGGTGTAAAAGAGCTAAGGAGTGGAGAGACAAATGCTGGAAAAGGTATAGGAGGAGAAAAAACATAAATGCCTGGCAAACCTACAAAAGAGCAAGAAATGACTACCTAAGTAAAAGGAGAGAGGCAGAGAGAGACTATGAGAGGGACATCACCAGGAAGGCTAAAGAAAATCCCAAGCTTTTCCACAGCTTTATCAGAGGAAAACTGAAGGTAAAAGAACAGGTTTTAAGGCTAAAGAGAGCGGATGGAAGCATCACTGAGACGGATGAAGAGATCTGCAAAGAATTGAACAAGGAGTTTCAGTCAGTATTTACAGTAGAAAATACCCCACCTCCTCAGATTGCAGTGATAGAAGCTCAAGGGTCGGTATTAGAGAACATCAACCTTACAGCCACAGAGGTATGCAAAGCGCTGATGGATTTAGATGTTCATAAAGCTACAGGTCCTGATGACATATCCCCTCATGTGCTTAAAAAATGCGCAAACTCAATATCAGTGGCACTAAGTATCATATTTAAGGAGTCACTGGAGTCGGGGGAGATTCCAAGATGCTGGAAACAAGCAAATGTGATACCTATCTTCAAAAAGGGAAGGAGGGATACGGCTCTGAACTATAGACCAGTTTCCTTGACCAGCATAGTTTGCAAAGTTATGGAGAAACTACTAAGGAAACATATCTCTCTTCACTTGGAATCCTTCAACTTTTTGTCAGTGAGGCAACATGGCTTCAGAGAAGGTAGATCAACAGTAACAAACTTATTAGAATTTTATGATGAGGTAAGCCGAATCTTACAGGAAAGAGAGGGCTGGGCAGATTGCATATTCCTAGACTTCCAGAAAGCGTTTGACACTGTTCCACATGGGAGACTTATTAGGAAGCTGCAATCAATGACTAGAATAGGTGGAAATGTTTTGGAATGGATAAAAACTCACTTAGAAGGAAGGGAACAGAGGGTTAGAGTAAGACACTCAGTGTCTGAATGGAGAAGAGTTAGTAGTGGAGTTCCACAGGGTTCAGTTTTAGGGCCACCTTTGTTCCTTGTATATGTAAATGACCTACCAGAGTCTGTAAATTCATTCATGAATATGTTTGCAGATGATGCAAAGATTATGAAGAGAGTAAAAAACGAGAACAATGGTAGAGAACTTCAGGAGGATCTAAATAATCTGCATGAGTGGTCAGAAAAGTGGCTAATGAAATTCAATACTTCAAAATGTAAGGTAATGAGAATGGGTACAAGTGCAAGAAGGCCCAAGCTTGACTACTCGGTGGCTGGAGTACAACTTCAAGAGGCAGAAAATGAGAGAGATCTAAGAGTAAACATACTGGCAGATTTGTCCCCAGAAATACATATAAATGGCATAGTAAGGGCAGCATATGCATTCTTATCAAATGTAAGGGTAGCCTTCAGGCACATGGACAAGGAAATGTTCAGAAATATTTATGTAACCTATGTGAGGCCAAAATTCGAATATGCAGCCCCCTTTTAGAATCTGCACTTGAAAAAGCACATAGCTAAGCTTGAAAAATTTCAAAGACATGCCACGAAACTGGTGCCAGAAATACGCAATCTCAGTTATGACGAGAGGCTGAGGGAATTAGACTTACCATCACTCGAAGCTAGAAGAGTGAGGGGGGATATGGTGACAGTCTTTAAATTCCTTCATGGTTATGATAGAGTGGATAGGGATCGATATTTTGATATGGCTGACTCTAGAACTAGAGGTCATAGTTTGAAGCTTCGTAAGAAAACTTCTTTGCAGGATGTAAGGAAATACTTTTTCAGTGTAAGAGTAGTTGATAATTGGAATTCGCTAAGCGAGGAGGTAGTTAATGCTATCTCAATCCATAGTTTTAAGGACAGGTATGATAGGTATCACTAAGTATAAAATGGAACCGATCAGGAGACGGGAAGATACGAGCTTTGGGCTCTTTCCCGTAAACACAATTAGGTAATCACAATTAGGTAATCACAAACATGCATATAAGAACATAAGAACATATACGCAAACACAAGAGACAGTAATCGAAAAAATGAAAGACGTTGTGATGGAAAGGGCAAACCCACTCATCAGACAGGCACTTGATAAGGAGAAGACAGTGGTAATCTCAGGCATAAGCGAGTCCCATGAGCCAACATGGCAGGGGAGACTTGAAGAAAATAAAGCTAGGGTTGTAGACCTGATAAGAAAGCTTGGAGTAGTATGTGGTCCTGAGGATATTGTAAACATACACCAACTAGGTAAATATACGAGGGAAGGAAAGCCGAGGCCAACAAAAGTAACCTTTGAGAGAGGGGAAACATGTAGGGAAATATTGTTGAGAAAAAAAAGTCTAAAAGACCTTCAAGAATTCAAAGAAGTGTTCATTAGACAATACAGAACACAGGAAGAGATGGGAAAGATCAAAAGCTTGTTGCAAGAGGCAAGAAGGTTAAATGATGAAAGAAATGAAGAAGAGAAGAAAAATTTTCATTACAGAGTTCTTCCAGACAAAGGGGAGATAAAGAAGATAATGACAGAAGATCAGGGGATGGGGCCTCATTAAGATTGTTATACACAAATGCTGATGGATTAGCTGGTAAGGCAGTAGAATTAAAGGATAGGATTCACAACAGTAAGGCAGATATAGTAGCAATTACAGAGACTAAGTTGAGTGAGGACATAAACAGTGTCACAGTTATTCCTAAGGGTTTCAGAATACTAAGGGTTGAAAGATCTGAGAGGACTGGTGGAGGGATAGCACTGCTCATAAGTGAAAGGATTCAAGTTGAAGAAATAAACTTGGCTATAGAAAGTGAGTTCAAGGAACTTCTTGTTGCTCGCATAAATACTGGGTCAAAGAGCATTATAATAACTGTTGTATACAACCCACCAAGGAACCAAAATAGGCTTGAAGTTTATGAGGAAAGTCATATAGGTACTATTGAAGTCATAAACTCAGTTGTTAACATGGCACAGGAAAAACAAATGTAGGATTTTGATTATGGGAGACTTTAATCATAAAGAGATAGATTGGATAAATCTTGACCCACACAGTGGTGAGGACTCATTCTGGGCAAGATTCCTAGATTGCGTACAAGGGAATTTCCTACACCAACATGTAATGGAACCAACAAGGGCCGGGGGTGGGGATGAGCCATCACTACTTGATCTAGTGTTCACAGATAATGTGTTGGATATTGAAAAAATTGAGTATGAACCACCAATTGGAAAGAGTGACCACTGTGTGTTGTTGATGGAGTATATCATTGAAGATATTCTTCCTGAGAGTAGAGGCACTGAGGACATGAGGAGGAACTATCCGAAAGGAGATTACATCAAAATGAATGAGCTTTTTGCAGTTATTGACTGGAGAACCTTATTTTACAACAAATCTGTACAAGAAATGTATGACATCTTTTGTGAGAAATATGGGAAGATAGTAGATTGCTGCATACCTGTCACCAAAGTAGGTGTAATTCATGCCAGAGAGAAATGGTTCGATAATGGGTGTAAAAGAGCTAAGGAGTGGAGAGACAAATGCTGGAAAAGGTATAGGAGGAGAAAAAACATAAATGCCTGGCAAACCTACAAAAGAGCAAGAAATGACTACCTAAGTAAAAGGAGAGAGGCAGAGAGAGACTATGAGAGGAACATCACCAGGAAGGCTAAAGAAAATCTCAAGCTTTTCCACAGCTTTATCAGAGGAAAACTGAAGGTAAAAGAACAGGTTTTAAGGCTAAAGAGAGCGGATGGAAGCATCACTGAGACGGATGAAGAGATCTGCAAAGAATTGAACAAGGAGTTTCAGTCAGTATTTACAGTAGAAAATACCCCATCCCCTCAGATTGCAGTGATAGAATCTCAAGGGCCGGTATTAGAGAGCATCAACCTTACAGCCACAGAGGTATGCAAAGCGCTGATGGATTTAGATGTTCATAAAGCTACAGGTTCTGATGACATATCCCCTCATGTGCTTAAAAAATGCGCAAACACAATATCAGTGGCACTAAGTATCACATTTAAGGAGTCACTGGAGTCGGGGGAGATTCCAAGATGCTGGAAACAAGCAAATGTGATACCTATCTTCAAAAAGGGAAGGAGGGATACGGCTCTGAACTATAGACCAGTTTCCTTGACCAGCATAGTTTGCAAAGTTATGGAGAAACTACTAAGGAAACATATCTCTCTTCACTTGGAATCCTTCAACTTTTTGTCAGTGAGGCAACATGGCTTCAGAGAAGGTAGATCAACAGTAACAAACTTATTAGAATTTTATGATGAGGTAAGCCAAATCTTACAGGAAAGAGAGGGCTGCAGATTGCATATTCCTAGACTTCCAGAAAGCGTTTGACACTGTTCCACATGGGAGACTTATTAGGAAGCTGCAATCAATGGCTAGAATAGGTGGAAATGTTTTGGAATGGATAAAAACTTACTTAGAAGGAAGGGAACAGAGGGTTAGAGTAAGACACTCAGTGTCTGAATGGAGAAGAGTTAGTAGTGGAGTTCCACAGGGTTCAGTTTTAGGGCCACTTTTGTTTCTTGTATATATAAATGACCTACCAGAGTCTGTAAATTCATTCATGAATATGTTTGCAGATGATGCAAAGATTGTAAAGAAAGTAAAAAACGAGAACAATGGTAGAGAACTTCAGGAGGATCTAAATAATCTGCATGAGTGGTCAGAAAAGTGGCTAATGAGATTCAATACTTCAAAATGTAAGGTAATGAGAATGGGTACAAGTGCAAGAAGGCCCAAGCTTGACTACTCGGTGGCTGGAGAACAACTTCAAGAGACAGAAAATGAGAGAGATCTAGGAGTAAACATACTGGCAGATTTGTCTCCAGAAATACATATAAATGGCATAGTAAGGGCAGCATATGCATTCTTATCAAATGTAAGGGTAGCCTTCAGGCACATGGACAAGGAAATGTTCAAAGATATTTATGTAACCTATGTGAGGCCAAAACTCGAATATGGAGCCCCCTTTTGGAACCCGCACTTGAAAAAGCACATAGCTAAGCTTGAAAAAGTTCAAAGACATGCCACGAAACTGGTGCCAGAAATACGCAATCTCAGTTATGATGAGAGGCTGAGGGAATTAGACTTACCATCACTCGAAGCTAGAAGAGTGAGGGGGGATATGGTGACAGTCTTTAAATTCCTTCATGGTTATGATAGAGTGGATAGGGATCGATATTTTGATATGGCTGGCTCTAGAACTAGAGGTCATAGTTTGAAGTTTCGTAAGAAAACTTCTTTGCAGGATGTAAGGAAATACTTTTTCAGTGTAAGAGTAGTTGATAATTGGAATTGGCTAAGCGAGGAGGTAGTTAATGCTATCTCAATCCATAGTTTTAAGGACAGGTATGATAAGTATCACTAAGTATAAAATGGAACCGATCAGGAGACGGGAAGATACGAGCTTTGGGCTCTTTCCCGTAAACACAATTAGGTAATCACAATTAGGTAATCACACACACACACACACACACACATATATATATATATATATATATATATATATATATATATATATATATATATATATATATATATATATATATATATATATATATATATATATATATATATATATATATATATGTATATGTATATATATATATATATATATATATATATATATATATATATATATATATATATATATATATATATATATATATATATATATATATATATATATATATATATGTATATATATGTATATATATGTATATATATATATATATATATATATATATATATATATATATATATATATATATATATATATATATATATATATATATATATATATATATATATGCCCACATATATATACATACATATATATGAACATATACATACATATACACATATACATTCATACATACATATATACATACACACACATATACACATACATATACATATACACACACCGCGTGCACACACAGTACACACATACCAGTATCTTTTAAATTTTTCCTTGTGTTTTTGAGTGACTAAGTGCTTAGTGGAAAACTTTACCATAATTTCCCTAAATCTGAAATCCTGCAGAGTATTGTAAGTACAAAACTTATATTTGTTGTATGACGAGACTGTCCAAAATATTAAAGGAAAAAATTGAGAACATTTTCATGAGGGGAGAGAGAAGCTGCTGTCCTGTTCTGCCTTGAAGGAAATTTAGAAGAGTTGCCAGAGGTGAAGCCATCACATCACATTACCAAATTTTTTGTGTAAACTGGGGAAAGCTCTTAAGCCGTTTACCTGATCCTGTGGTTTCATATATTGTTAAAATCAGTATCCTTCCCATTTATATTAACTTGTTAGTTAGTTTGATACACAAAATATTTGAATAATTAAATAAATACCAAATATCCACCTATCAACAGTACTGAGTTAAGTTGCCAAGTAGTACAGCTGTCTTATTTTCTTCATTTTTTTCTTTTCTTTTAGCTTTCTCTTTTACTATTTTTTTATTTTGTATATATATTGAGTTAAATGTAAAGTCTAATCCTGTGATAACATATCTTTATTAGCAAGTGAGTTTATCAGTTAGGAAGAATATATAGCAGAAACAGGTGGGTGCCTCCTCAGACACAAATTCGAATTTTCCTTCTGGTTTGACTTTTGTTTTGTTGCATTTTTTTCTTTTTCTTTTTATCCTTAAATTACCATAGTCAAATTTTTAAGTTAAGATGTGTGTTACCAGAAAAGAGATAAATTGAGTCACTAAATAGCACTTATATGGAGATATAAAAATTCTGTGTGAAGTTAAATAAAAGCTTTTCTCTTTTTTTTCTCTTTCTCTTCTTCTTTCTATATTCTGTGAGAGGGAGAACATAAAAATGAGGCCATCTCTGTCCCAAACCTCTCCCACCCATGGGTCGGTAGGAGGGGTAGCCATTAGGAGACTTAAACAGAAAATCAAGAATTTAGAGGCAATGGTTATAAGCCTTGATGAAAAAATTTGGAATATGGATGGAGATATGAAAGAGAATGAAACACTCAGAGAGGAAATAAGATCTCTGGAGGAAGCAAATAAAGCACAAGGGCAGGAGAGAAAGGAACTAGAAAAAAGAATAAAGAAGCTGGAAGGGGAAAAGAGTCTACTAGAAACTAGAATTTCTAAACAAGAAGATAAAACAAACAGCTGAATGACAACTAAAGGAATTAGATGTTAGTTCACTGCTCTCTTCTGAGAGAGACGAGATTGCTGCTTGGAATGTCCAGATTAAGGAAAACATTGAACAGTTCAGAAAAGAGTTCCAGGAGCTGAATATGGAAAATGATGCCATGAAAACTTCCTTTGCTCATGCACTAAAGGGGAATGTGGCAGTAAAAGAGGCTGTAAAGGTGGTGGCACTGGAAAACATACAAACAGTTGACTATAAAGAGACAGTAATCGAAAATATGAAAGACGCTGTGATGGAAAGGGCAAACCCACTCATCAGACAGGCACTTGATAAAGAGAAGACAGTGATAATCTCAGGCATAAGCGAATCCCAGGAGCCAACATGGCAGGGGAGACTTGAAGAAAATAAAGCTAGGGTTGTAGACCTGATAAGAAAGCTTGGAGTAGTTTGTGGTCCTGAGGATATTGTAAACATACACCAACTAGGTAAATATTCAAGGGAAGGAAAGCCGAGGCCAACAAAAGTAACCTTTGAGAGAGGGGAAACATGTATGGAAATATTGTTGAGAAAAAAAAGTCTAAAAGACCTTCAAGAATTCAAAGAAGTATTCATTAGACGATACAGAACACAGGAAGAGATGGGAAAGATCAAAAACTTGTTGCAAGAGGCAAGAAGGTTAAATGAGGAAAGAAATGAAGAAGAGAAGAAATATTTTCATTTCAGAGTTCTCCCAGACAAAGGGGAGAAAAAGAAGATAATGACAGAAGATCAGGGATGGGGCCTCATTAAGATTGTTATACACAAATGCTGATGGATTAGCTGGTAAGGCAGTAGAATTAAGAGATAGGATTCACAAGAGTAAGGCAGATATCGTAGCAATTACAGAGACTAAGTTGTGTGAGGACATAAACAGTGTCACAGTTTTTCCTAAGGGCTTCAGAATATTAAGGGTTGAAAGATCTGAGAGGACTGGTGGAGGGATAGCACTGCTCATAAGTGAAAGGATTCAAGTTGAAAAAATAAACTTGGCTATAGAAAGTGAGTTCAAGGAATTCCTTGTTGCTCGCATAAATACTGGGTCAGAGAGCATTATAATAACTGATGTATATAACCCACCAAGGAACCAGAATAGGCTAGAAGTTTATGAGGAAAGTCATATAGGTACTATTGAAGTCATAAACTCAGTTGTTAACATGGCACAGGAAAAAAAATGTAGGATTTTGATTATGGGAGACTTTAATCATAAAGAGATAGATTGGATAAATCTTGACCCACACAGTGATGAGGACTCATTCGGGGCAAGATTCCTAGATTGCGTACAAGGGAATTTCCTACACCAACATGTAATGGAACCAACAAGGGCCAGGGGTGGGGATGAGCCATCACTACCTGATCTAGTATTCACAGATAATGTGTTGGACATTGAAAAAATTGAGTATGAACCACCAATTGGAAAGAGTGACCACTGTGTGTTGTTGATGGAGTATATCATTGAAGATATTCTTCCTGAGAGTAGAGGCACTGAAGACATGAGGAGGAACTATCCGAAAGGAGATTACATCAAAATGAATGAGCTTTTTTCAGTTATTGACTGGAGAACCTTATTTTACAACAAATCTGTACAAGAAATGTATGACATTTTTTGTGAGAAATATGGGAAGATAGTAGATTGCTGCATACCTGTCACCAAAGTAGGTGTAATTCATGCCAGAGAGAAATGGTTCGATAACGGGTGTAAAAGAGCTAAGGAGTGGAGAGACAAATGCTGGAAAAGGTATAGGAGGAGAAAAAACATAAATGCCTGGCAAACCTACAAAAGAGCAAGAAATGACTACCTAAGTAAAAGGAGAGAGGCAGAGAGAGACTATGTGAGGGACATCACCAGGAAGGCTAAAGAAAATCCCAAGCTTTTCCACAGCTTTATCAGAGGAAAACTGAAGGTAAAAGAACAGGTTTTAAGGCTAAAGAGAGCGGATGGAAGCATCACTGAGACGGATGAAGAGATCTGCAAAGAATTGAACAAGGAGTTTCAGTCAGTATTTACAGTAGAAAATACCCCACCCCCTCAGATTGCAGAGATAGAAGCTCAAGGGCCGGTATTAGAGAGCATCAACCTTACATCCACAGAGGTATGCAAAGCGCTGATGGATTTAGATGTTCTTAAAGCTACTGGTCCTGATGACACATCCCCTCATGTGCTTAAAAAATGTGCAAACTCAATATCAGTGGCACTAAGTATCATATTTAAAAAGTCACTGGAGTCGGGGGAGATTCCAAGATGCTGGAAACAAGCAAATGTGATACCTATCTTCAAAAAGGGAAGGAGGGATACGGCTCTGAACTATAGACCAGTTTCCTTGACCAGCATAGTTTGCAAAGTTATGGAGAAACTACTAAGGAAACATATCTCTCTTCACTTGGAATCCTTCAACTTTTTGTCAGTGAGGCAACATGGCTTCAGAGAAGGTAGATCAACAGTAACAAACTTATTAGAATTCTTTGATGAGGTAAGCCGAATCTTACAGGAAAGAGAGGGCTGGGCAGATTGCATTTTCCTAGACTTCCAGAAAGTGTTTGACACTGTTCCACATGGGAGACTTATTAGGAAGCTGCAAGCAATGGCTAGAATAGGTGGAAATGTTTTGGAATGGATAAAAACTTACTTAGAAGGAAGGGAACAGAAGGTTAGAGTAAGACACTCAGTGTCTGAATGGAGAAGAGTTAGTAGTGGAGTTCCACAGGGTTCAGTTTTAGGGCCACTTTTGTTCCTTGTATATGTAAATGACCTACCAGAGTCTGTAAATTCATTCATGAATATGTTTGAAGAAGATGCTAAGATTGTGAAGAAAGTAAAAAACGAAAACAATGGTAGAGAACCTCAGGAGGATCTAAATAATCTGCATGAGTGGTCAGAAAAGTGGCTAATGAAATTCAATACTTCAAAATGTAAGGTAATGAGAATGGGTACAAGTGCAAGAAGGCCCAAGCTTGACTACTCGGTGGCTGGAGTACAACTTCAAGAGACAGAAAATGAGAGAGATCTAGGAGTAAACATACTGGCAGATTTGTCTCCAGAAATACATATAAATGGCATAGTAAGGGCAGCATATGCATTCTTATCAAATGTAAGGGTAGCCTGCAGGCACATGGACAAGGAAATGTTCAGAAATATTTATGTAACCTTCCCCATCTTCCTCTCTTCTTCATGCCTTTGCCAATGATTCTACCCTTCACTATTCCTCTGCCGTTTCTTCACAACCTTCATCTCATTCTCGTAATCAATCTCGTATCACTCTTTCTTCTACTCTTAGCTCCGATTTGCAGAGTGTATCTGAATGGGGCACTCAAAATTTAGTTAAATTCAATGCCTCCAAGACACAGTTTCAGGCTATCTCTTTATCTTCTTCTCCTCCTGATAACCCTATTGTCTTCGAAACTAATGAAATTTACCCTCTTAAGTGTATCAATATATTAGGAATCCATATAGCCTCTAACTTGTCTTGGTAGAATCACATAATCCAAATTTCTAAATCTTCATCCAAAATATTGGGGGTTTTGTTTCGGTTTCGTTATTACTTTTCCTCATTGCAGTTACTTAAAATTTACAAAGGTATTATCCGCCCCTGCTTAGAATACTGCTCACACATCTGGCGTGCTTCTTCCTTTACTTATCTTCTTGATAGGGTTGAATCTAAGGCAGTCAGACTCATTAATGATCATTCTCTTACTTCTAACCTGGATTCTCTCTCTCTTCGCCGTAAGGTATCTTCCATTTCGCTTTTCTATCGCTACTACTTCCATCGCTCATCTGATGAGTTGGCGAGTTGCATCCCTCCTCCACTGCCGAGGCCGCGTAACACTCGCCAAGCGGCCTCATCTCACAGGTACTGTGTGGAGATTTGTAGCTCGCGGATTGGTCGGTGCAGCGACTGCTTCTTCCCATCTACCTCCAGACTCTGGAACTCTCTTCCTCCTTATGTCTTTCCTAATTCTTATGACCTTTCATCCTTCAAAAAGCAGATCTATCGTCATCTCAGAGCCTAGTCCTCCATATCTCTGGGTCCTCCTTACTTTGACTGTTTTTTTCTGTCTGTCGTTTACCTTTGTGTGACATTACCTCATCTCTACCTTGCCCTTAACCTTTCTCTTTTACTTCATCTTGGTATTTTCTCGTGCCCGGGCCTTTGTTGATGAAGGTAGTTTCTGCCTGTCCCGGTGTCACACTCTTAAAAAAAAAAAAATGTGAGGCCAAAACTAGAATATGCAGCCCCCTTTTGGAATCTGCACTTGAAAAAGCACATAGCTAAGCTTGAAAAAGTTCAAAGACATGCCACGAAACTGGTGCCAGAAATACGCAATCTCAGTTATGATGAGAGGCTTAGGGAATTAGACTTACCATCACTCGAAGCTAGAAGAGTGAGGGGGGGATATGGTGACAGTCTTTAAATTCTTTCATGGTTATGATAGAGTGGATAGTTATAGATATTTTGATATGGCTGGCTCTAGAACTAGAGGTCATAGTTTGAAGCTTTGTAAGAAAACTTCTTTGCAGGATATAAGGAAATACTTTTTCAGTGTTAGAGTAGTTGATAATTGGAATTCGCTAAGCGAGGAGGTAGTTAATGCTATCTCCATCCATAGTTTTAAGGACAGGTATGATAAGTATCACTAAGTATAAAATGGAACCGATCAGGAGACGGGAAGATACGAGCTTTGGGCTCTTTCCCGTAAACACAATTAGGTAATCACAATTAGGTAATCATATATATTTATATACATACATATATATATATATATATATATATATATATATATATATATATATATA
>JAXCGZ010013687.1:60000-64502 GCA_037179515.1 Halocaridina rubra
TATATATATATATATATATATATATATATATATATATATATATATATATATATATATATATATATATATATATATATATATATATATATATATATATATATATATATATATATATATATATATATATATATATATATATATATATATATATATATATATATATATATATATATATATATATATATATATATATATATATATATATATATATATATATATATATATATATATATATATATATATATATATATATATATATATATATATATATATATATATATATATATATATATATATATATATATATATATATATATATATATATATATATATATATATATATATATATATATATATATATATATATATATATATATATATATATATATATATATATATATGTATATATATATATATATATATATATATATATATATATATATATATATATATATATATATATATATATATATATATATATATATATATATATATATATATATATATATATATATATATATATATATATATATATATATATATATATATATATATATATATATATATATATATATATATATATATATATATATATATATATATATATATATATATATATATATATATATATATATATATATATATATATATATATATATATATATATATATATATATATATATATATATATATATATATATATATATATATATATATATATATATATATATATATATATATATATATATATATATATATATATATATATATATATATATATATATATATATATATATATATATATATATATATATATATATATATATATATATATATATATATATATATATATATATATATATATATATATATATATATATATATATATATATATATATATATATATATATATATATATATATATATATATATATATATATATATATATATATATATATATATATATATATATATATATATATATATATATATATATATATATATATATATATATATATATATATATATATATATATATATATATATATATATATATATATATATATATATATATATATATATATATATATATATATATATATATATATATATATATATATATATATATATATATATATATATATATATATATATATATATATATATATATATATATATATATATATATATATATATATATATATATATATATATATATATATATATATATATATATATATATATATATATATATATATATATATATATATATATATATATATATATATATATATATATATATATATATATATATATATATATATATATATATATATATATATATATATATATATATATATATATATATATATATATATATATATATATATATATATATATATATATATATATATATATATATATATATATATATATATATATATATATATATATATATATATATATATATATATATATATATATATATATATATATATATATATATATATATATATATATATATATATATATATATATATATATATATATATATATATATATATATATATATATATATATATATATATATATATATATATATATATATATATATATATATATATATATATATATATATATATATATATATATATATATATATATATATATATATATATATATATATATATATATATATATATATATATATATATATATATATATATATATATATATATATATATATATATATATATATATATATATATATATATATATATATATATATATATATATATATATATATATATATATATATATATATATATATATATATATATATATATATATATATATATATATATATATATATATATATATATATATATATATATATATATATATATATATATATATATATATATATATATATATATATATATATATATATATATATATATATATATATATATATATATATATATATATATATATATATATATATATATATATATATATATATATATATATATATATATATATATTTATATATATATATGTATATATATATATATATATATATATATATATATATATATATATATATATATATATATATATATATATATATATATATATATATATATATATATATATATATATATATATATATATATATATATATATATATATATATATATATATATATATATATATATATATATATATATATATATATATATATATATATATATATATATATATATATATATATATATATATATATATATATATATATATATATATATATATATATATATATATATATATATATATATATATATATATATATATATATATATATATATATATATATATATATATATATATATATATATATATATATATATATATATATATATATATATATATATATATATATATATATATATATATATATATATATATATATATATATATATATATATATATATATATATATATATATATATATATATATATATATATATATATATATATATATATATATATATATATATATATATATATATATATATATATATATATATATATATATATATATATATATATATATATATATATATATATATATATATATATATATATATATATATATATATATATATATATATATATATATATATATATATATATATATATATATATATATATATATATATATATATATATATATATATATATATATATATATATATATATATATATATATATATATATATATATATATATATATATATATATATATATATATATATATATATATATATATATATATATATATATATATATATATATATATATATATATATATATATATATATATATATATATATATATATATATATATATATATATATATATATATATATATATATATATATATATATATATATATATATATATATATATATATATATATATATATATATATATATATATATATATATATATATATATATATATATATATATATATATATATATATATATATATATATATATATATATATATATATATATATATATATATATATATATATATATATATATATATATATATATATATATATATATATATATATATATATATATATATATATATATATATATATATATATATATATATATATATATATATGTATATATATATATATATATATATATATATATATATATATATATATATATATATATATATATATATATATATATATATATATATATATATATATATATATATATATATATATATATATATATATATATATATATATATATATATATATATATATATATATATATATATATATATATATATATATATATATATATATATATATATATATATATATATATATATATATATATATATATATATATATATATATATATATATATATATATATATATATATATATATATATATATATATATATATATATATATATATATATATATATATATATATATATATATATATATATATATATATATATATATATATATATATATATATATATATATATATATATATATATAGATATATATATATATAGATATATATATATATATATATATATATATATATATATATATATATATATATATATATATATATATATATATATATATATATATATATATATATATATATATATATATATATATATATATATATATATATATATATATATATATATATATATATATATATATAATATATATATATATATATATATATATATATATATATATATATATATATATATATATATATATATATATATATATATATATATATATATATATATATATATATATATATATATATATATATATATATATATATATATATATATATATATATATATATATATATATATATATATATATATATATATATATATATATATATATATATATATATATATATATATATATATATATATATATATATATATATATATATATATATATATATATATATATATATATATATATATATATATATATATATATATATATATATATATATATATATATATATATATATATATATATATATATATATATATATATATATATATATATATATATATATATATATATATATATATATATATATATATATATATATATATATATATATATATATATATATATATATATATATATATATATATATATATATATATATATATATATATTATATATATATATATATATATATATATATATATATATATATATATATAAATATATATATATATATAATATATATATATATATATATATATATATATATATATATATATATATATATATATATATATATATATATATATATATATATATATATGCATATATATATATATATATATATATATATATATATATATATATATATATATATATATATATATATATATATATATATAT
>JAXCGZ010013688.1:0-64369 GCA_037179515.1 Halocaridina rubra
ATATATATAAGTATCTGAAAAACTATAAAAAGTTTGTCTCTGTGTATGCAGTAATAAAATTAAAAATAATATTTAATTTACAACATTAAAGAATGAATTTTGTTTAAGTCTTATAATCTCTTAAGTAGTTGTACATGAAAAAATAATATATATATATATTCTTCTGCTAACTCAAATTATATTTTTCGAGTGACTATTCAAGAGACTTGCCTAAGGAGACAGGGGGGAGTTATATATTTTTTCTCCTTTTCATACTTACGATCAGGTAGGTACTTAACAAACTTCTTTTTTTACTCTCTTTCCTTTATCCTACCCAAATATACTGCTCAATATCTGCCTTCTGGACTTCAAATGGCTAGCTTCTGCGGGGAGTCTTGCGCGTAGGCATTGTTCCTCCCTTGTCTCTTCGGTTTCTGGATCACTTCGTCTCTTTCAAATACAGAAAACGTCTGCTTGACATTCTTGTTGTTATTTCTTGTGAGTATACACTCTTCTTAATGACCAAGCTAAAATAATTGTGACAAACATTATCATGGCTAAAACTTCAGTTTTATTTTATCTATTTAACGTATTCTTTCAGACAAATAATGTATATACTGCAGCTAGAAAGAAAAATAAAGAATCATTCATAGATTCACGTCATTTATCACTTTAAATCTATCTTGGAATTCTCGAAAATCGAATAATAATCTCGTTGGCGGAGTAGGGGACAAAACAAAAATAAAATAAAATCTGCATCTCAACCATATCTTGGCAGGTGGAAAATGATGTTGACTCAAAAATATCTCTGAACAGACATCGCAACAACTGCATCACCTCCCATTAAAATAATGATCATATGGCCGGCATAAAGACACGGTGACGCAGGGGAAGAATCCTCGCTAGACTCTATCCCCATCATACTTCCCCAACAGACTTTCCCGCTGATTCCACCCACGAAAACAACCCCCCATTGTACCCCCAGTCAGTCATACCTAATCTCTCCCGCACTCGCCACTTTCAAAACACTCACCCCCTATCTCTCTGTATACTTCCCTTGTAGTCACTTTGCTATTTCCTGCGCATGCGTTCCCTTCCCCGTCACTCTGAAAGAGTGTGTGTGTGAAACCTCTTTCGGCCTGGAGGTCGCATGACCGTGTCACCCGTCCCAAGTCCCCCCTTATTCCCAACAACGGTACGTTATGGCGGCATGAAAATCCCCCCTACCCCGGCACAGTTACTCGACTCTACTTTCCCCGCCTGCATAGCGCAAAAATAAAAACTTGTTGTATTAAACAGTAAAGATCATAATAATATCACGAAAGTTTCTTATTCTTCAAAAGGATATGTTATATATGTGATCTAATATAAATATCTTTATAATAACAACGTTAGAACAACGATCGGTCATTCCCCCTAAAATTTTCCCCCGCGAAAACAAGAAAGAAGCTTGAAAGCAGGTGTAAGGATATTTCCCACTCGATTTCTTTTGTAAACACTGTCACTTTTCGCTTCAAGAAATGAATATAAAAATTGTATTACACGTACATTACATTTTTTCAATTAAAGTCAATACATTTGCCTGTTTCATAATCAACTTGGGCATTAATACAAATAAATTGAACACCCTTCAAATGCAATTACTCGTTATATTATTCAAAATTACAACAAAAATTGATTTTATGACTGCTTATAGCTACTAGTACAAATTATCCATGTTAGTAATGGGTACAGAAATTCTACTTTTATTAATTTACTATAGCCATACCCCTTTTAGACGCGGGGTGACTGAGTCAAAGCATCACTACAAGTAAAATGGCGGAGACCTCCGACCTCAATTTCTTTTAATAATGGTCCCATTACTCACTACCATTTGTACCTGTAAGGGTCACTAGGCCAGGACTCCTAGATGCCCAGCTAAGGAGGTGCAATGCCACAATTGCAACAAAACTGGTCACTATGACAGATGTTGCAAGAAAAAAGACAAGGGTTATTACAGCTCTTTAGGCTCCAGTGAAGTTTTCCCATTTCCCCGCAAGAAACATGGCAACTGTCGTCACGTGAGTTCTGGCTCCACTAACATGTCTCCCCAGCCTATTAGTGTACATCGCCCCCATGATGACAGGACTTAAAGACTCCAGATGTTACCTGACACAAGGGCTGATGTCACCGGGATTGGCATCTGCCACTTTGAGCTGCTGCGGATTCCTAGGACCAATCTCCAGCCTCTACCTGCTACAACTACACTCACTGCAAATGGATCTCAGATGTCTCCTGCCTTGGGATGGCTTCAGGATACCCTGAAGCTTGGTAACAAGTCCTGCATTGCCAAAATCCAGGTACACGAGGGTATTCAGACATTCCTCCTCTCATTTGGCCACTGTCAGGAATTGGGTATCATCTCATTTGATTTCCCCAAGCCCATCCTCACCACTACACACGTCAACGGATGCGCACAGCTGCCCCTTCCTGCTACAACATCACCCTCTGCTGCACGGGATTTCTTTCTCCATGAGTTCAGAGATGTCCTAGTATCAAAGGTGGACCTCCAGGCAGCTCCACTCAAGTAGTTGGTCGGTCACCCCATGAAGATTCACCTGAAAGATGACACTGTTCCTTTCACCATTCACAAAATATGTATGTACATATTTATATAATTACTTTGTATTTTTATATTCCTTTTGTATAAGTTATTAGAAAGGATATTTCTATATTCAGGAGCCATAATCCCCCTTATAAGGGGGGAGGATGAGTCAAGGTAAAATACCTTCATTCATTGCAGGAAGAAAATACAGAGGAGGGGGTTCCCAGTCCCCTTGCTCTACTCCATTTAATCGACTTTTACAACATGCAGGGGATCACAAAGGAAGTATTCTCATAGATCTCTTTACTCTTTAATATAGTACAGGTAGTCGATTTTGCCTTGTTATACTGCTTACGGAGATCAGACACATGAACACCATTTCCATGCTTGGAAATTATTTCCTTCTTAGTTTTCATTGTTATGCATCTAGGATGTTTGATGTCACTGTCAATAAAGCTTTTAACTTTCTTAGGAGCCATAGTAAGGGCTATCTCAAAGGCAAAACAAAGGAAAATAAAGCAAGAACTACAAAAAGATCATGAACGAACTACACAGCGTGGGCACCATTGCAGAACTGAGAGAGCAGCAACGTAGAAGAGCGGGAACATGGTCGCTTGCCGGATGTGCGTGTTCGTGAGTCAAGATATATTCATGAGTCAATGCAAAATTTTTTTGTATATTTTTTCATGGAGCAAGTTGTTCATTGGGGAAGGCATTCGTGAGTCAGGGGCACTACATATATATATATATATATATATATATATATATATATATATATATATATATATATATATATATATATATATATATATATGAATAATTTTTACCCTGACCGGGACTTGAACCTAGGACAATAATTACTGTGCTAAGGCTCTAGCAACTACACCACAGAAGGTTTAAAAGGGAAATAAACCTTACAGCTATATCTGCTATGCTAATAATGAACACATTCTATCTGAATGCCACTCTGTTCATATTACAGTTTCCCTCAACCTCATTCGTGGCTTGGTTTTCGCATTTAATTAAAATCTCAATCTCATTTGGGACCAGCAATAATCAAATAAGCACATTACATTATGTGAAAACATGAATAATTTTTACCCCGCCTTGGCACAGTAATTATATGTCCTAGGTTCAAGTCCCGGCAGGAGTATAAATTAATCATGTCTACCTGATTATTCAGCCATTGCCGGGAGATCACCAGGTCCACGATATATGGTAGGTCTGTGGCCGGGCTCTCTGCTGTCTCTGTACCATACCTCTGCCTTTCATTAGAGACTTTGAACCAATTGCTCTTTGCATCAAATTCAATACGAATCACAACGTTGTTGATGTCTGAAACCAGTTTATTGTAGGCTTTCTAACTAAATGGTACTGATCCCAAATATATAATGGAAATATCCCTTATTTTTTTTTTTACTTTGTAATGTGTTTCAGTTAGGATATAAAAATGTTTGCAACAAGTAGCGAGACGGAAGTACTTAATATATTTTTTCTTTTTTTACAAATACGTATTGCCGGTGTCTCTGTCACATGGTTACCATAGAGGTACATAATATCAGTTATGAGGAAAGGCTGATGGACATAGACTTATCACTACTCAAAGCTAGAATGAAGTAGGATATGGGTGTTACAATGGTTTTGACAGAGTTGAGTGCGAACAATAATTTATATGGATTAGTCTCGAACTAGAGGTCATAGTTTGAAGCTTCGGGAGAAAATTTCATTACAGTTTAAGAGTAAGAATAGTTGATAATTATAATTCGTTATGAGGAGAAAAGGAAAATGCTAAAATTCATGTTTAGTTCTAAGCTAATATATAAGTATTAGTGTGTCAAGAGAGAGAGAGAGAGAGAGAGAGAGAGAGAGAGAGAGAGAGAGAGAGAGAGAGAGAGAGAGAGAGAGAGAGAGAGAGAGAGAAGCTGGGGAAGGGGAATATGAGCATAGGGTTCTTTTCCGTGAGCACATTTTTTTTTTTATTCACGATTAGGTTTAATTTTTTTTATTCACAATTAGGTTTCTAAATATATATATATATATATATATATATATATATATATATATATATATATATATATATATATATATATATATATATATATATATATATATATATATATATATATATATATATATATATATATATATATATATATATATATATATATATATATATATATATATATATATATATATATATATATATATATATATATATATATATATATATATATATATATCATCATCATCAGTATATCAACAATAAAGCATCAATAAACAATATAGTAAGTACTATTTGGCACCTAAAAGATATTATTTTCTTTCGCTAAATCGGTCTTAAGTAGGCAACTCACTCACTCCTTATGATATTTTTAGAGCTTGACCTTGAAGGATGATTTTTTTTTTTTTTCAAGTCTACTGTTACATTGTTGTCGCGGTCTTAAACCATATTGTGTGCTCGTTTTATTTATAATATTTTTCTCAGTGATATAAAAAGGTTTTACTGACTTACAAAGCATTAAACTTTCTACTTATGTTTACTGTATATTGTGACCCTAATTGTCATATAAATAAGAAAATAAGTAAAAACAGTAATGTAGTAAATAATATATAAATTGGCAACTTTTAGTCATCAGCTGATGGAATTAAGAATAAAAAGGTTGTTGGGTGAGTTCGACTGTGGGTACATTTTCTGTTTATAAATATATATATATAAATTTGATGACGTGTTTTAGTATTTCTTTGTTATTTTGATAGTATATGGTTTTTAAAGTACTCCTGCAAACTTATATCAAGTTGTCATTTTCGCATGATGAAATAAAAATAACAACAGAGGTCAAGTTATAGATGGCCTCCCCTCCTGCTGAACAACGTGAACTCCTTAGGTGGGTTGACGATATTAGGAAAAAAAAAAAAAATCTTGAATTGGAAGTTGTATTCGTGTCATTTACGGCTTGAAAAACATCTTCCGAAAAAATATAAGTGTCAGATATCGTTTCAAGAAACTGGTCAATAAAAAAAAAATACTTGTAATATCAAATCAACAGCAAACAAACCTTGCATGGGGGTGAAGATGATGTAAGCAGTGGGAGAAGAATGTGGATGTTTTCGCAATTGTAAATCCGACTGCTAGTCTAGATCACATCATCTCCCCACTTGAGCAAGTAGGCATCTGACTGGTACTCGTCAATATCACAAGGAAACACAACCTTAGCGTATGTAATGAAGATTTGGTATTTCTCTATATATTTTGTGATGGCAGTTGCCACTCAAAATTTAGTGAGCATGTCAAAACTTACTTTATTTTAGTTAATTCTCTATATATGTTAAATATCTTAAGTAGGAGGTGAATATCATATAGGGAGATCCCATTTATTATTCTGAAGTACAGGTAAATGCATGCCTCATAAATTCACCTCGTAACGCCACATAGCCTCCGTATATTCACAACCACCTTATATATATATATATATATATATATATATATATATATATATATATATATATATATATATATATATATATATATATATATATATATATATATATATATATATCAAGTTTTTAAGTCTACAACTAATGTATTGGGCATAGTATACAGTATTTCAAGTACAGTACTGTACTTATAATTACACTATTATGAAATAGTCTTCTTATGATTTTATATATATATATATATATATATATATATATATATATATATATATATATATATATATATATATATATATATATATATATATATATATATATATATATATATATATATATATATATATATATATATATATAGTATTTCCAGTACAGTACTGTCCTTATAATTACACTATTATGAAATAGTCAGTCTTCTTATGATTTTATATATATATATATATATATATATATATATATATATATATATATATATATATATATATATATATACAGTGATCCCCCCATTATCGCGGTAGTTCGGTTCCGGAACCCGGCGCGAGACAGGAAAACCGCGAAGTAGGATCAGCCTGTATGTACATGGATATTTTAATTTATTTTTACGTTTACACTGTATAAACCCTCCCTGTACTGTTAACAAACCACCCTTTACTTCATAAATAACAGCATGCAACATAGATTTATATGAAAGTGATAGATAAAATTACGGTGAATGAAGTGGTAATTACATGACATACTCATGTACATAGGTATTTACAATAATGATTTGCCAAAATCAAAACCGCAATACAGTGAAAACGCGAACCAAGAAACGCGATACAGCGGGGGATCACTGTATATATATATATATATATATATATATATATATATATATATATATATATATATATATATATATATATATATATATATATATATATATATATATATATATATATATATATATATATATATATATATATATATATATATATATATATATATATATATATATATATATATATATATATATATATATGTATGTATGTATATATGTATGTATGTATGTATGTATGTATGTATGTATGTATGTAATTACCTAATTGTGTTTACGGGAAAGAGCCCAAAGCTCGTATCTTCCCGTCTCCTGATCGGTTCCATTTTATACTTAGTGATACTTATCATACCTGTCCTTAAAACTATGGATTGAGATAGCATTAACTATATATATGTATGTATGTACTCACCTAATTGTACTTACCTAATTGTGTTTACGGGAAAGAGCCCAAAGCTCGTATCTTCCCGTCTCCTCATCGGTTCCATTTTATACTTAGTGATACTTATCATACCTGTCCTTAAAACTATGGATTCAGATAGCATTAACTACCTCCTCGCTTAGCGAATTCCAATTATCAACTACTCTTACACTGTAAAAGTAGCCTGCTGGCTAGTACAGTGGTAACGCGCTGGCTTCGCATTCATGAGGTCGAAAGATCGGTTCCCGTCCAAGACCGAGAGTTTAAGCTGTTTACTGGCAGGAACTGCTGTGGGTGGACACCACAGTGGGGGGTTGGGGCTCACCCTGGCTGACGAATACCCATTGTATTGAAATGGAAATAAAGTATTATTATTATTATTATTATTATTATTACATCCTGCAAAGAAGTTTTCTTACGAAGCTTCAAACTATGACCTCTATTTCTAGACCCTGCCATATCAAAATATCGATTCCTATCCACTCTATCATAACCATGAAGGAATTTAAAGACTGTCACCATATACCCCCTCAATATTCTAGCTTCGAGTGATGGTAGGTCTAATTCCCTCAGCCTCTCATCATAACTGAGATTGCGTATTTCTGGCACCAGTTTCGTGGCATGTCTTTGAACTTTTTCAAGCTTAGCTATGTGCTTTTTCAAGTGTGGATTCCAAAAGGGGGCTGCATATTCGAGTTTTGGCCTCACATAGGTTACATAAATATTTCTGAACATTTCCTTGTCCATGTGCCTGAAGGCTACCCTTACATATGATAAGAATGCATATGCTGCCCTTACTATGCCATTTATATGTATTTCTGGAGACTAATCTGCCAGTATGATTACTCCTAGATCTCTCTCATTTTCTGTCTCTTGAAGCTGTACTCCAGCCACCGAGTAGTCAAGCTTGGGCCTTCTTGCACTTGTACCCATTCTCATTACCTTACATTTTGAAGGATTGAATTTCATTAGCCACTTTTCTGACCACTCATGCAGATTATTTAGATCCTCCTGAAGTTCTCTACCATTGTTTTTGTTTTTTACTTTCTTCACAATCTTTGCATCATTTGCAAACATATTCATGAATGAATTTACAGACTCTGGTAGGTCATTTACATATACAAGGAACAAAAGTGGCCCTAAAACTGAACCCTGTGGAACTCCACTATTAACTCTTCTCCATTCAGACACTGAGTGTCTTACTCTAACCCTCTGTTCCCTTCCTTCTAAGTAAGTTTTTATCCATTCCAAAACATTTCCACCTATTCTAGCCATTGATTGCAGCTTCCTAATAAGTCTCCCATGTGGAACAGTGTCAAACGCTTTCTGGAAGTCTAGGAATATGCAATCTGCCCAGCCCTCTCTTTCCTGTAAGATTCGGCTTCCCTCATCATAAAATTCTAATAAGTTTGTTACTGTTGATCTACCTTCTCTGAAGCCATGTTGCCTCACTGACAAAAAAGTTGAAGGACTCCAAGTGAAGAGAGATATGTTTCCTTAGTAGAGAGATATGTTTCCTTAGTAGTTTCTCCATAACTTTGCAAACTATGCTGGTCAAGATCACTGGTCTATAGTTCAGAGCCGTATCCCTCCTTCCCTTTTTGAAGATAGGTATCACATTTGCTTGTTTCCAGCATCTTGGAATCTCCCCTGACTCCAGTGACTTTTTAAATATGATACTTAATGCCACTGATATTGAGTTTGCACATTTTTTAAGCACATGAGGGGATATGTCATCAGGACCTGTAACTTTATGAACATCTAAATCCATCAGCGCTTTGCATACCTCTGTGGCTGTAAGGTTGATGTTCTCTATTACCGGCCCTTGAGCTTCTGTCTCTGCAATCTGAGGGGGTGGGGTATTTTTTACTGTAAATACTGGCTGAAACTCCTTGTTCAATTCTTTGCAGATCTCTTCATTCGTCTCAGTGATGCTTCCATCCGCTCTCTTTAGCCTTAAAACCTGTTCTTTTACCTTCAGTTTTCCTCTGATAAAGCTGTGGAAAAGCTTGGGAATTTCTTTAGCCTGTCCCTCTCATAGTCTGTCTCTGCCTCTCTCCTTTTACTTAAGTAGTCATTTCTTGCTCTTTTGTAGGTTTGCCAGGCATTTATGTTTTTTCTCCTCCTATGCCTTTTCCATCATTTGTCTCTCCACTCCTTAGCTCTTTTACACCCATTATCGAACCATTTCTCTCTGGCATGAATTACACCTACTTTGGCGAAGGTATGCAGCAATCTACTATCTTCCCATATTTCTCACAAAAGATGTCATACATTTCTTGTACAGATTTGTTGTAAAAGAAGGTTCTCCAGTCAATAACTGCAAAAAGCTCATTCATTTTGATGTAATCTCCTTTCAGATGGTTCCTCCTCATGTCCTCGGTGCCTCTACTCTCAGGCAGAATATCTTCAATGATATATTCCATCAACAACACACAGTGGTCACTCTTTCCAATTGGTGGTTCATACTCAATTTTTTCAATATCCAACACATTATCTGTGAATACTAGTTCAAGTAGTGATGGCTCATCCCCACCCCTGGCCCTTTTTGGTTCCATTACATGTTGGTGTAGGAAATTCCCTTGTACGCAATCTAGGAATCTTGCCCCGAATGAGTCCTCACCACTGTGTTGGTCAAGATTTATCCAATCTATCTCTTTATGATTAAAGTCTCCCATAATCAAAATCCTACATTTTTTCTCCCGTGCCATGTTAACAACTGAGTTTATGACTTCAGTAGTACCTATATGACTTTCCTCATAAACTTCAAGCCTATTCTGGTTCATTGGTGGGTTATATACAACAGTTATTATAATGCTCTCTGATCCAGTATTTATATAAGCAACAAGAAATTCCTTGAACTCACTTTCTATATCCAAGTTTATTTCTTCAACTTGAATCCTTTCACTTATGGGCAGTGCTATTCCTCCACCAGTCCTCTCAGATCTTTCAACCCTTAATATTCTGAAGCCCTTAGGAAAAACTGTGACACTGTTTATGTCCTCACTCAACTTAGTCTCTGTAATTGCTACTATATCTGTCTTACTGTTGTGAATCCTATCTTTTAATTCTACTGCCTTACCAGCTAATCCATCAGCATTTGTGTATAACAATCTTAATGAGGCCCCATCCCCCGATCTTCTGTCATTATCTTCTTTATCTCCCCTTTGTCTGGAAGAACTCTGAAATGAAAATTTTTCTTCTCCTCTTCATTGTATGTGATTACCTAATTGTGATTAGCTAATTGTGTTTACGGGAAAGAGCCCAAAGCTCGTATCTTCCCGTCTCCTGATCGTTTCCATTTTAGACTTAGTGATACTTATCATACCTGTCCTTAAAACTATGGATTGAGATAGCATTAACTACCTCCTCGCTTAGCCAATTCCAATTATCAACTACTCTTACACTGAAAAAGTATTTCCTTACATCCTGCAAAGAAGTTTTCTTACGAAGCTTCAAACTATGACCTCTAGTTTTAGAGCCAGCCATATCAAAATATCGATCCGTATCCACTCTATCATAACCATGAAGGAATTTAAAGACTGTCACCATATCCCCCCTCACTCTTCTTGCTTCGAGTGATGGTAAGTCTAATTCCCTCAGCCTCTCATCATAACTGAGGTTGCGTATTTCTGGCACCAGTTTCGTGGCATGTCTTTGAACTTTTTCAAGCTTAGCTATGTGCTTTTTCAAGTGTGGATTCCAAAAAGGGGGCTGCATATTCGAGTTTTGGCCTCACATAGGTTACATAAATATTTCTGAACATTTCCTTGTCCATGTGCCTGAAGGCTACCCTTACATTTGATAAGAATGCATATGCTGCCCTTACTATGCCATTTATATGTATTTCTGGAGACAAATCTGCCAGTATGTTTACTCCTAGATCTCTCTCATTTTCTGTCTCTTGAAGTTGTACTCCAGCCACCGAGTAGTCAAGCTTGGGCCTTCTTGCACTTGTACCCATTCTCATTACCTTACATTTTGAAGTATTGAATTTCATTAGCCACTTTTCTGACCACTCATGCAGATTATTTAGATCCTCCTGAAGTTCTCTACCATTGTTCTCGTTTTTTACTTTCTTCACAATCTTTGCATCATCTGCAAACATATTCATGAATGAATTTACAGACTCTGGTAGGTCATTTACATATACAAGGAACAAAAGTGGCCCTAAAACTGAACCCTGTGGAACTCCACTACTAACTCTTCTCCATTCAGACACTGAGTGTCTTACTCTAACCCTCTGTTCCCTTCCTTCTAAGTAAGTTTTTATCCATTCCAAAACATTTCCACCTATTCTAGCCATTGATTGCAGCTTCCTAATAAGTCTCCCATGTGGAACAGTGTCAAACGCTTTCTGGAAGTCTAGGAATATGCAATCTGCCCAGCCCTCTCTTTCCTGTAAGATTTTGCTTACCTCATCATAAAATTCTAATAAGTTTGTTACTGTTGATCTACCTTCTCTGAAGCCATGTTGCCTCACTGACAAAAAGTTAAAGGATTCCAAGTGAAGAGAGATATGTTTCCTTAGTAGTTTCTCCATAACTTTGCAAACTATGCTGGTCAAGGAAACTGGTCTATAGTTCAGAGCCGTATCCCTCCTTCCCTTTTTGAAGATAGGTATCACATTTGCTTGTTTCCAGCATCTTGGAATCTCCCCCGACTCCAGTGACTCCTTAAATATGATACTTAGTGCCACTGATATTGTGTTTGCGCATTTTTTAAGCACATGAGGGGATATGTCATCGGGACCTGTAGCTTTATGAACATCTAAATCCATCAGCGCTTTGCATACCTCTGTGGCTGTAAGGTTGATGTTCTCTAATACCGGCCCTTGAGCTTCTATCACTGCAATCTGAGGGGGTGGGGTATTTTCTACTGTAAATACTGACTGAAACTCCTTGTTCAATTCTTTGCAGATCTCTTCATCCGTCTCAGTGATGCTTCCATCCGCTCTCTTTAGCCTTAAAACCTGTTCTTTTACCTTCAGTTTTCCTCTGATAAAGCTGTGGAAAAGCTTGGGATTTTCTTTAGCCTTCCTGGTGATGTCCCTCTCATAGTCTCTCTCTGCCTCTCTCCTTTTACTTAGGTAGTCATTTCTTGCTCTTTTGTAGGTTTGCCAGGCATTTATGTTTTTTCTCCTCCTATGCCTTTTCCAGCATTTGTCTCTCCACTCCTTAGCTCTTTTACACCCATTATCGAACCATTTCTCTCTGGCATGAATTACACAATACTTTGGTGACAGGTATGCAGCAATCTACTATCTTCCCATATTTCTCACAAAAGATGTCATACATTTCTTGTACAGATTTGTTGTAAAATAAGGTTCTCCAGTCAATAACTGCAAAAAGCTCATTCATTTTGATGTAATCTCCTTTCCGATAGTTCCTCCTCCTGTCCTCAGTGCCTCTACTCTCACGAAGAATATCTTCAATGATTATATATATATATATATATATATATATATATATATATATATATATATATATATATATATATATATATATATATATATATATATATATATATATATATATATATATATATATATATATATATATATATGCAGATAAGTCATCATCCATCTTATAAGGGGTGTCTTAGTCAAAGCAAATACTAGATTCTTTGTGGGCAGAAAATATATAATGGAGGGGATTCCAAGTCCCCTCGATCCACCCCATCTAATTGACTTTTATGACTTGCTGTGGATGGATGAACATGGAGGTTGTCCTGCCTCCCATTAAAAGGGATATATACATATTGTATATATATATATATATATATATATATATATATATATATATATATATATATATATATATATATATATATATATATATATATATATATATATATATATATATATATATATATATATATATATATATATATATATATATATATATATATATATATATATATATATATATATATATATATATATATATATATATATATATATATATATATATATATATATATATATATATATATATATATATATATATATATATATTCTTCGTCTACATCTTTTTCCACTTTTATGTGGGGTCGATGTTTCTGGCCAGTGTTCTCCATATGTTCCTGTCGCATACCTTATCACCCAACAAACCTTTAGACCTCAGGTCGTCATTGATGCAATCCATCCAGCTACGCTTTGGTCTCCCCCTCCCCCTCCTACCCTGTATATCCATTTCAATCACCCTCCTCCCAACATACTGTTCATCCCTCCTAACGACATGACTATGCCATCTTAGTCTACTTTCTTGTATCTTATCTGATATTTCTCTAACTTTTGAGGTACTGTGCCTCTAATTACCTCGTTTCTGATCTTATCACTTCTTGTCACCCCACGCATCCATCTCAACATCCTCATCTCTGCCACATCCAGTTTTTTCTCTTGTGTCTTCTTTATTGCCCATGTCCCTGCTCCATACATCATTGCAGGTCTCACAACTGTCTTATGCGCTTTACCCCTCAACTTATTCCCTATTCTCCTGTCGCACAGCACCCCAGATTCTTTCTTCCAGTTCTTCCATCCTGCTTGTATTCTGTGGGTTATTTCTGATTCTGGGTCACCATCCTCTGCTACTGTTGGTCCCAAATTCTTGAACTTTTCAACTCTTTTCAACACCTCCCCCTGCAAATTGACCTCCCCATCCTCATCATCTCTCAACCTCAAGTACTCTGTCTTCTTCCTGCTGATTTTCAGTCCTCTATCCTCCATCACTGTTCTCCACTCCTCAAGCTTCTCCTCCACTACCTCTCGTCTGTTGCTACACAGTACAATGTCATCTGCAAAGAGCATGCACCATGGTGACTGATCTCTAATACCCTGGGTTACTACATCCAAGACCAGATCAACTAGATATGGACTCAAAGCAGACCCTTGATGCAGATCAACATTTACTAAGGGACTATTTGTCAAGCCCACACTGCTCTTAAAATTTGCCTCTGCCCTCTCATACATATCTTGGATGATTCTTACATATTTCTCGGGGACTCCCTTTTCTCTAATACACCTCCACATCTCTTGATGTGGTACTCGATCATATGCCTTTTCCAGGTCAATGAAGACCATATGCAGTCCTTTCTGTTTCTCCTGATGCTTTTCCATCATTTGTCTCAAGGCAAATATGGCATCCACTGTCCCTCTTCCAGACATGAAGCCAAACTGTTCATCCCCAATTGTCGTTACCTCTCTGAGTCTCCTCTCTATGATCTTCTCCTATATCTTCATAGTATGACTTAACAACTTTATACCTCTATAGTTTCCACACTCCTGAATGTCTCCCTTCCCTTCATAGATTGGGATGATTTAGGCTTCCTCTCCACTAGTCTGGCATCTTTTCCTGACTAAAGATCTTTTGCATTAAGTCCCACAAGATATCTATGCCTTTCTCTCCAAGACTCTTCCATACCTCCACTGGCATCTTATCAGGTCCTGCTGCCTTTCCATTTTTCATTTTCCATTCTGCCCGCTCTACCATTCTTCTAGCCACTGTTGTTGTAACTGCTTCATTTGGAAGTCCATCTTCAAGTACTGCTCTTGGATTCTCTTCATTTAGTAATCCTTCAAAAAAAGTTTCCCATCTGCATTTTATTTCATCCTCTTCTGCTAGAACTACTCCATAGTTATCCTTTATTTGTCTTACTTGGGTCAAGTCCTTAGATGCAGCATCTCGGGCCTTGGCAATTCGCCATAGTTTCTTCTCTCCTTCTGGTATTTCCAGCTCTTCATAGACTTCATTCAGTGTCTCTACCTTTGGTTTTGGTACTGCTTTCCTTGCCTCCTTCTTTGCCTGCTTGTACTCTTCTTTATCCTGCTCCAGGCCTGATAAATCTGCCTTTTTCTTAGCTTCTTTCTTGTTCTTCACCCATTCTTGCACTTCCTCATTCCACAACCATGACTCTTTATCATTTGGGGGTTTCCTTCCTGATGACCTTCCAAGTACCTCCTTACCAACCCTCAAAATCACCTTACTATTCTCTGTCCACCGTTCTTGTACATCCTCATGCAACCTTATCGCTTCCAACACTCTTCCCTTAAATATAGCTCTCAGCTTTCAATCTCTACCACCTTATCTTTGGGTCCATCCTCGGCTTCTTACTTTTCCTACATTTCCTGAGCCTGCAATCAGTACTATCCTATCATGCACTGCTACACTCTCCCCATTTATTACTTTACAGTTGCTAATCTCCTTCAGATGGTCTCTCCTACACAACAATAAATCTATCTGGCTCTCTCTCCCACCACTACTGTATGTAATCAATCTGTTTTCCTTTTTCTCAAAGAATGTGTTGACCAATGCCAGATCAAAAGCCACTGCAAAATCAATCACTCTCTCTCCCCCCTCATTTCTCTCGCCCACCCCCCATGAACTCTACCTATCACAGCTTTCCCAATTCCCAATTGGCCAGTTAGATCTCCTCCCAAAATTACCCTCTCCCTTATAGGAATTGTTCTAAGCCCCTGGTCCATCTCCTTCCAAAATATGTCCTTCTCCTCCGCTGTACAACCAGTTTGTGGGGCAATGGCACATGCAATATTGACTACCGTTTCTCCCAGTCCCAGCTTTAAACTCATAATTCTGTCACTCTTTCTATTCACACCAAGTAAGCTTTCCTTCAGGTCTTTGGATAGTATTATTCCTACACCATTCCTTCCATCCTCATTTGTACCACTATAGAACAATTTGCAACCCTCACCCAGTTCCCTCCCCTTATTTCCTTTCCACCTGGTCTCCTGCACACAGCACTCCAATTCTCCTCCTCTCCAACAGGTCCACCAATTCTCGCCCCTTCCCAGTCATTGTCCCCACATTAAGAGTGCCCACCCGCAGCACCTCATCTGACACTCTCCCTCGAGCTTGCCTCTTTAATCCAGCCCGCCCATGACTTGGTAGCCCTTGCTGTCTTTCCGGAGGGGTCAGGCGAAGTCCCAACGCGTAGCCTAAGGGGAACGCCCTAGTATGGTGACTATTCTCGTTATCTATACTGGCCATACTTTGGTTTTGGCAAAATTTTTATGGCCGGATGCCCTTCCTGCTGCCAACCCTCCCCATTTACAAGGGCTTGGGACCGGCACCAAATTGAGGCTGGCTTGCCCCTTCAGTGGCTGGGTTTATATATATATATATATATATATATATATATATATATATATATATATATATATATATATATATATATATATATATATATATATATATCATTTCTTGTAAATTGGAAGACAATTGAAAAAAAATGTGTTATATATGTCTATTTTAACATTTCAGTATTAAGATTAACAATCACCATGTGTGGACTATCATTGCAACCTAACATTGTTATACCAATGCCATGCCATGTTGACAAGTTGTGCTCCACACAAAGCCAAAATTCTAAGCTCCATTCTAAAGGCTGTTTAAAAATATCTAAGTCATAATCGGGCATTAGCAAAAATCATCCTTATCCCAGAATCCTATGCTGTATTGTCATCATTGTCAGAGAGATTCAGACTACAGTAATACTGTTTTGTAGCTGCAATTGGGGATTAATTACTTCATATGTTGTGTCTGATAAAATACTTAATTGCTTTTTATATTTGTGTTTGTTATAACTCCCTTTGCACTCTGTAATAAGATAGTGTTAAAAGACTTGTCTAAATTCTATAGTAGCTATATTATTTCTCTCTTAACACTTTAAAAACATAGAATTGATACTTTATTTGGAAAAATAAACCCTACAAAAGTATGTCTGGATATTCATAAATAGTATCCTACTTCATGAAATATATATATATATATATATATATATATATATATATATATATATATATATATATATATATATATATATATATATATATATATATATATATATATATATATATATATACTTTTCTGTGTATGAATTTCCATTGATTGCATATTACATAATGATTTGGGAATTTGTAATACGACCAAAAAAAAAAAAAACTAAAAGAGTATATGTTTTCTTAGAGATGATATTAAACGTAAATGTGGCACCTTGAGTGTGAGTTAATTTAATCAAAATATAACCTTGTTTGACATCTGAAAAAGATTTTACATTATTCTGTGGACTGTTAGTAGCTCCTTAGTAAAATCTATTAATGAATACTGCTGCTTTTATTGTAGATTTACTGATGATTGCATTCTAAGTATGCATATTTGCCTAGTCTGGATATTTTTCTGTTACTTCCAATCTGAACGACTGAACTTGATACTCAGTAATGTTTGATTGCTCTGGAATTGGTTAATATGTTTGAGTGCAGCTTCAGTTAAAGTGTTTTGGTAAATATTGTCTGTTAAATATGCATCTACTGTATATACATTCAAGTCATTACCTCAAGGAGTAAAGTAATTATCTGTTTTGGAAGCATTGACAATGTATGTAGATAACCGTAACCCTTGTGAGTACTGTATCAGTACTTTTTCTAAGTGAATATGTTGTTAATGCTGTTAATCACTACAAGGTTTAAAAGATGCTGCTTGTTTCAGAATTTGATGATTTTAATACAGTCAAGATTAACTACTGTGTGCATTATTCTAAATGTTAATTCATCCGATAGATAATAAAAAAAAAAGAATCATGTCGGGAGAACTTGCCAGCATTGAACAGTGCCTTGAGAAGCACATCCCAGAGGAGCAGTTGAAGGAAGTCAGAAGGATCTTATATGGTCGTGAACTTGGGTGAGCTCGTTATTACTTTTTTGGCAGTTTACACTACCATAGCGTTCGAATACTTGATTGCTCTCATAATGTTTTATTCTGAACTTATATAATTTAGTAACATAGGTACGTGTTATTACTTTCATCTACTGTACTCAGGACATTCACTATTATTGAAGCTGTAGAGAATCTGGCTGAGCAGCATAATTTTGAAGTGAAAGGTTACTGCATTCCAGCAGCTAAGGAAGAACTCGCTCCACCGAGGTAAGAAACTTAATTCCACTGTTACTTTGATTAATTTTTCATCTTTAGGTTTCTCTCATTTAAACTGATTCCTTTACCTGTATTCTTTTTACTATAAAATATTGGTTTCTTTTCCAATTCTATTCTCAATATGCATGGCTCCAAATGGCTTCTGTTGTTTTCCTTTTGTTGTATAGTGAAGTCTAATACAGCATTGATAATTTATAGTAGTTAATTGTCGCAGTAAGTATCCTTAACTTTCCCTCTGAATCCTAGTTACCTTAAAAAAGTATATATATATATATATATATATATATATATATATATATATATATATATATATATATATATATATATATATATATATATATATATATATATATATATATTTTTTTTTTTTTTTTTTTTTTTTTTTTTTAAGAGTGTGACACCGTGACAGGCAGAAACTGCCCTCATCAATAAAGGCCCGGGCACGAGAAAATACCAAGACAAAGGAAAAAAAAGGTTAAGGGCAAGGCAGAGATGAGGTAATGTCACACAAAGGAAAACAACAGACAGAGAAAAAAAAAACAGTCTTAAGTACAGAGGACCTAGAGATATGGAGGACTAGGCTCTGAGATGACGATAGATCTGCTTTTTGAAGGATGAAATGTCATAAGAATTAGGAAAGACAGAAGGAGGAAGAGAGTTCCAGAGTCTGGAGGTAGATGGGAAGAAGCATTCACTGTAACGAACAATCCGCGAGCTACAAATCTCCACACAGTACCTGTGAGATGAGGCCGCTTGGCGAGTGTTATGCTGCCTCGGCAGTGGTGGAGGGATGCAACTCGCCAACTCATCAGAGCAGCGATGGAAGTAGTCGCAAAAGAAAAGAGAAAGGGAAGATACCTTACGGCGAAGAGAGAGAGAATCCACATTAGAAGTAAGAGAAGGAATAATAATGAGTCTGACTGCCTTAGATTCAACCCTATCAAGAAGATAAGTAGAGGAAGAAGCACCCCAGATGTGTGAGCAGTATTCTAAGCAGGGGTGTATAAGACCTTTGTAAATTTTAAGTAACTACATAGAGGAAAAGTAATGACAAAAACGAAACAAAACCCCCAATATTTTGGATGAAGATTTAGAAATTTGGATTATGTGATTCCTCCAAGACATGTTAGAGGCTATATGGATTCCTAATATGTTAATAGAGTTAAGAGGGTAAATTTCATCGGTTTTGAAGACAATAGGGTTATCAGGAGGAGAAGAAGATAAAGAGATAGCCAGAAACTGTGTCTTGGAGGCATTGAATTTAACTAAATTTTGAGTGCCCCATTCAGATACTCTCTGCAAATCGGAGTTAAGAGTAGAAGAAAGAGTGATACGAGATTGATTGCAAGTAACAGATGAAGGTTGTGAAGAATCATCAGCAAAGGCATGAAGAAGAGAGGAAGATAGGGATTGTAGAAGATCATTGATGAAGAGAAGGAAGAGAGTAGGTGAAAGAACAGAGCCCTGTGGAACACCAATGGTAACAGAGAAAGGGCTAGATGTCGTGCCATCAACAACTACAGATATAGAACTGTCAGTAAGAAAACTGGAAATCAGAGAACAGAAAGAAGGGGTAAAGCCATAGGCAGGGAGTTTGGCCAACAGAGCCTTGTGCCAGACTCTGTCAAAAGCCTTAGAGATATCAAGGGCGACGACAAAGGATTCCCCATAGTTCCTCAGAGAAGATGACCATACATGAGTAAGATAGGACAGGAGATCGCCAGTGGATCTTGCCTTGCGGAAGCCGTACTGGTGATCGGAGATAAGTGAGTTAGATTCAAGGCGTATCAAGAAGTGAACATTGAGCAAAGTTTCGAAAACTTTAGCAATAGAGGAGGTTAGGGCAATAGGTCGGTAGTTAGAAGGACTAGAGCGGTCACCCTTCTTATGAACAGGTTGAACTAGAGCAAGCTTCCAAGATGAAGGATAGATTCTGGTTGACAGAATGAGGCGAGAAAGACGACAAAGCACGGGAGCCAGTTCATCTGCATACTCCTTAAGGAACCTTGCAAGGATACCATTGGGACCAGATGCCTTGTTCGTCTTTAGCGAGCGAAGAAGCTTATGAGCTTTGCGTGAAGAAAGGATAAGGGAGGGCATAAGGTTAGAGAGGGGAAAAGACTGAGGAACAGGTGCGCTGGAATCGTTGATAGAAGAGTTGGCAGAAAAATGAGAGCCAAAGAGAGTGGCTTTGTCAGTGGGAGAGCAAACTATTGAACCATCAGAACGAATGAGAGGGGGAAAGCTTGAGTTACAGAAGTTTTTGGAGAGGTTTTTGGCTAAGGACCTGAAGCATTTGTCAGAGGGAGAGGAGTTAAGGTCATCAACTTTCCGTCTTATAAAGGAAGCCTTAGACCTTCGAATCTGAGCAGTACAGCGATTCCTAGCTATAATAAAAGCAGAGTGAGTTAAATCAGAAGGAGAGGCTATGTAAGATTGGTGAGCCTGATTCCTAGTCTGGATAGCCATGGAGCAGGCACAGTCAAACCAAGGATCTCAGCAACTTTTAGAGCTACCTGATCAGGGTTGTGGGACCGAAAGCAGTAGTCATCCCTTGGGAAGTCAAAGAGAAAGTTGCGCAAATTTTCATGTTGGGTATGCTCGAAGTGCCAAAGGCAACGCTGAGTAGGAGGGATTGGTGGTGGGGGAGTGAAATGGAAAAGACTGATATCATAGAGTGGTTAGATTTACCAAGAGGGGAAAGCATGGAATAAGAGTAATTTGAAGGGTTAGAAGTAAAGAATAGGTCAAGAGTGTTTGCAGCATGTTCGTGACAATCAGGAACGCGAGTAGGATGTTTGATAATTTGCTCCAGATCGTGAGTAATAGAGAAAGCAAGGGCCTCGCTTCCTCCCACTTCAGTGTGAGAAGAATGAAGCCACTCACTGTGGTGTATAATGAAGTCTCCAATGTAGAGAACTTCGGCATGTGGGTGAGAAGATATCAAAGACTCATGGCACAAGGATAGATATTCAAAGAAAGACACAAACTCGGTGGAGTTTGGAGAACAGTAGCAGAAGCAAAGGAAGATAGTGGTAGTGGAGAGATAGACTTTTAGCCAGAGAACATCAAAGTCAGGAGATTCAAGTTCCATGAGCCTTGCAGTAGGAGTGTTAGTGTTGCAATAGGCACAGACCCCACCTTTGGAAGGAAAACGATTATACATATTATAGTGAGAGATTTGGAATGGGTCAGTGGAAGCATGTATAGACAGCTGGGTTTCAGATAGGAGGAGGAGGTTAGGGAGGAAAGTGCCCAAGTGCTGTTCCACAGACGAAAGATTAGAGTTCAGCCCATGAATGTTAGAATAGTAAAGAGTGAAAGAAGCAGATCTATTGAGAGGTGCCAGGTTAAGAGCAGAACCATTACTACCACCAGGCGTGTCTGCCCTCAAGCCAATGGTGGAGTCAACAGGATCCCCGGAGATTCTTTGCACCCCACTATGCCGGGTACTGGGGGCCATTAATTGTGAATCTTCCATAAATACTAACAAATGTGAGGAAAAAGAAAGTAAAAGTTACAGATGTGCAGAATGTTGTGATTTGTCAAATGTAATGGAATAGCAAGAGATGGGTAATGAATACGCCAGAATATTCAGTGTAGATGTAGGCATGAGGAAAGAACCGTCCTGAAGGAAGACTCAACCTGGAACTGTTTGGACCAGTCCTAGTTGCATCCTAATACCTTCAGTCGTAGTCTTTCAACGGGCGGCTGGTGCCATGGCCAACCTACTAATATATATATATATATATATATATATATATATATATATATATATATATATATATATATATATATATATATATATATATATATATATATATATATATATATATATATATATATATATATATATAAATAAGTACAAACTGTTAGCATACAGCACTAAATAGTAAGGAAGCCCATCAGTGAAACAAAACTTATAAAACAATGCTATATTTCGGATCCTAACTGGATCCCTTCTCAAGCACAACTGAGACAAAATAACAAAGAAGGGGGAGACATAAACAAAAGGACTCATGAGACCTGAGGGATTAAAAAAATTAATCCCTCTGCGTCTTATGTGCACTTTTATAGTTATCATGAAGAAAAAGTAAAATTAGGTATAGCTTCGAATTTATTCCTTAGAGCCCTCCGGATTTGCAGCTCCAATTATTTAGAACATGAAATTCAAACGGTTTATTCTCAGCTTGACCAACTTTGTTATCCTCCCTTTTTCTTAGACAAAGCTCTGCAGAAAGCTAAACATGTTTTTTACAATCCTCACAGGACCCCCAAAGAGAATAATTTCAACAAAATCCTCCTTCCTTTTCACCAAAAGCTAGGCGTCATAAATGATACATTAGGTAAACAGTCCCCATTCACTTTTAACTATCCCACTACTTTAAGAAAAGAATTAGTTAACGTTAGCCAAAACAAAAAAGAAGTTAATGCAGGAGTATACCAAATAAGCTGTAATGATTGCAATAGAGTGTACATAGGACAAACAGGCCGCTCTCTATCCCAGAGAGTCTTAGAACACAAGAGAGCAGTAAGATATAATCAAGAAAATTCAGCTATTTTTACCCACATCAATGAACATAATCATCGGATTGATTGGAGTGGTGCCACTATGCTATTTAAAAGTACCTGTCAATTCAAACGGAAAATTGTGGAATCTTCCCTCATTGAAATGAAGGACAATTTTAATCTATCTAGGGGGCAATGGACCCCTGACATAATTGATAAAGCCCTCCTGAAGCGCTGCCTCAACGAAGTTATCCCTCAAGATAAGCCCCCAACCAGATTAATATTCTTTTAATTATAATAATATGTTGGGGGCTATCTTCTTTCAGATCATTTACCATTTTAAGGATTAACATTTTTCTTTGTTAATGGTTTAATGATCTTGGCGGCTTCTTGGTTGAGGATAATTCGTTTGGATTAGACCTGTCCTGTTATCAAAAATTTTTTTAATCCCTCAGGTCTCATGAGTCCTTTTGTTTATGTCTCCCCCTTCTTTGTTATTTTGTCTCAGTTGTGCTTGAGAAGGGATCCAGTTAGGATCCGAAATATAGCATTGTTTTATAAGTTTTGTTTCACTGATGGGCTTCCTTACTATATATATATATATATATATATATATATATATATATATATATATATATATATATATATATATATATATATATATATATATATATATATATATATATATATATATATATATATATATATATATATATATATATATATACACACAGTTTACCAAAGCTCGCCTACTCACGAACAACCGCGTTATGAACATTCACAGATACGAACAAAAGCCTACCCATTACCTACTCATGTATTATAAATGCATTACTGTATTGTACTGTATTATTACATTATTATTGCTGTATCAAAATTCATTAATACTGCATACTTTATGTTTTGTGTAGTACTTAAGAAGCATCAGAAAGACTGTAATTATTACACAAGTTTCTAGGACCCGTTGTTCCAAATATCTCCGTTGAAGAGACTTATAGAGAGATTCTTCTTCCTTAGATGAAGACCAGGAAGTTCCACTTATGGTGAGGTCCAAGCACCTTTTTTCAAAAAAGTGTCTTCAACAGAAATTGTTCTGTACTTCCTATGCCTTGGAGCTTTTCCAAGGTTTGATAAAGATTAAATGGTAGTGAAGAAATCTCTGCACATTTCATTTGTTGTTGAAGCATCAGTGTGCACAACAAGTGCAAAACAATCTTTGGTGAAGACACTTTTCTGGGAAAGTGTCTTCACCTCATATTCCAAGGCAAAGGGTACTTCATTGTTCGAGACATTTCAGGAGAAGAGCTATGAACTTTTTAGGAAAAGAATCTGTCTATCACATTCTTCAACAGGAATATCTAAAACAAAGGGACCTGGAACCTTTTTTAATAATTGCAGTCCTCTCTGGAGTTTAAGCAACAAATAATGTACTGTACATACAAAATAGCAACTTATGAGCATATTAAAATTCATTAATGCTGCATACTTAATGTTTTATGTAGTAGTTAAGTGTCTTAAGCCTCAGTACTGTACAGTACTGCATATGAATGTACAGTACAGTACTTTTTTTTATCTAAGCACAACTTATGAACAATTCAACTTACGAACGGACTTATGGTACCTAAATTGTTCATAAGTTGGGGAATATATATATATATATATATATATATATATATATATATATATATATATATATATATATATATATATATATATATATATATATATATATATATATATATACATATATACATATATATACAGTAATCCCCCCATTATCGCGGTAGTTCGGTTCCGGGAGCCGACGCGACACAGGAAAACCGCGAAGTAGGATCGGCCTATATGTACATAGATATTTTAATTTATTTTTACGTTTACACTGTATAAACCCTCCCTGTACTGTTAACAAACCACCCTTTACTTCATAAATAACAGCATGCAACGTAAATTTATATGAAAGTGATAGATAAAATTACAGTGAATGAAGTGGAAATTACATGACATACTCATGTACATAGGTATTTTACAATAATAATTTGCCAAAAAAAAAAAAAACGCGATACAGTGAAAACGCGATACTGCGGGGGATCACTGTATATATATATATATATATATATATATATATATATATATATATATATATATATATATATATATATATATATATATATATATATATATATATATATATATATATAAAACACTGAACTGTTAACATACATTCTAAAATTGTAGGAAAAGCCCATTAAATAAAACAACGAAAATATATATATATAAAAAGTACTTATTAATTTCGTGACCTAAACTGGTCACCTTCTCAAAGTACAATTGCCATTGTACTTTGAGAAGTTGACCAGTTTAGGTCACGAAATTAATAAGTACTTTTTATATATATATTTTCGTTGTTTTATTTAATGGGCTTTTCCTACCATATATATATATATATATATATATATATATATATATATATATATATATATATATATATATATATATATATATATATATATATATATATATATATATGAATAATTTTTTACCCCGACCGGGACTCGAACCTAGGACTTATGATTACTAAGTCAGGGCGCTACCACTACACCACAGAAGGTTAAAAGGAATCCAACCTTATAGCTTATATCTGCTATACTTAGGAATGAACGCATTCTAATGATGCCACTATGTTCATATTACAGATTCCCCAACCTCACACGTGGCTTCATTATAGCATTTAATTCAAGTCCCAATCTCATTCGGGCCATGAAATAACCAAGCAAGCACATTACATATGTGAAAACATAGTGGCATTCAGTTAGAATGCGTTCATTCCTAAGAATAGCAGATATAAGCTATAAGGTTGGATTCCTTTTAACCTTCTGTGGTGTAGTGGTAGCGCCTTGACTTAGTAATCATAAGTCCTAGGTTCGAGTCCCGGTCGGGGTAAAAAATTATTCATGTTTTCACATATGTAATGTGCTTGCTTGGTTATTTCATGGCCCGAATGAGATTGGGACTTGAATTAAATGCTATAATGAAGCCACGAGTGAGGTTGGGGAATCTGTAATATGAACATAGTGGCATTCAGTTAGAATGCATTCATTCCTAAGTATAGCAGATATAAGCTATAAGGTTGGATTCCTTTTAACCTTCTGTGGTGTAGTGGTAGCGCCTTGACTTAGTAATCATAAGTCCTAGGTTCGAGTCCCGGTCGGAGTAAAAAAAAATTACTCATGTTTTCACATATGTAATGTGCTTGCTTGGTTATTTCATGGCCCGAATGAGATTGGGACTTGAAATAAATGCTATAATGAAGCCACGAGTGAGGTTGGGGAATCTGTAATATGAACATAGTGGCATTCAGTTAGAATGCGTTCATTCCTAAGTATAGCAGATATAAGCTATAAGGTTGGATTCCTTTTAACCTTCTGTGGTGTAGTGGTAGCGCCTTGACTTAGTAATCATAAGTCCTAGGTTCGAGTCCCGGTCGGGGTAAAAAATTATTCGTGTTTTCACATATGTAATGTGCTTGCTTGGTTATTTCATGGCCCGAATGAGATTGGGACTTGAATTAAATGCTATAATGAAGCCATGAGTGAGGTTGGGGAATCTGTAATATGAACATAGTGGCATTCAGTTAGAATGCGTTCATTCCTAAGTATAGCAGATATAAGCTATAAGGTTGGATTCCTTTTAACCTTCTGTGGTGTAGTGGTAGCGCCTTGACTTAGTAATCATAAGTCCTAGGTTCGAGTCCCGGTCGGGGTAAAAAATTATTCATGTTTTCACATATGTAATGTGCTTGCTTGGTTATTTCATGGCCCGAATGAGATTGGGACTTGAATTAAATGCTATAATGAAGCCACGAGTGAGGTTGGGGAATCTGTAATATGAACATAGTGGCATTCAGTTAGAATGCGTTCATTCATAGGTATAGCAGATATAAGCTATAAGGTTGGATTCCTTTTAGCCTTCTGTGGTGTAGTGGTAGCGCCTTGACTTAGTAATCATAAGTCCTAGGTTCGAGTCCCGGTCGGGGTAAAAAAATTATTCATGTTTTCACATATGTAATGTGCTTGCTTGGTTATATATATATATATATATATATATATATATATATATATATATATATATATATATATATATATATATATATATATATATATATATATATATATATATATATATATATATATATATATATATATATATATATATATATATATATATATATATATATATATGTATGTATGTATGTATGTATGTATGTATGTATGTGATTACCTAATTGTGTTAAACGGGAAAGAGCCCAAAGCTCGTATCTTCCCGTCTCCTGATCGGTTCCATTTTTAGACTTAGTGATACTTATCATACCTGTCCTTAAAACTATGGATTGAGATAGCATTAACTACCTCCTCGCTTAGCGAATTCCAATTATCAACTACTCTTACTCTGAAAAAGTATTTCCTTACATCCTGCAAACAAGTTTTCTTACGAAGCTTCAAACTATGACCTCTAGTTCTAGAGCCAGCCATATCGAAATATCGATCCCTATCCACTCTATCATAACCATGAAGGAATTTAAAGACTGTCACCATATCCCCCCTTACTCTTCTAGCTTCGAGTGATGGCAAGTCTAATTCCCTCAGCCTCTCATTATAACCGAGATTGCGTATTTCTGGCACCAGTTTCGTGGCATGTCTTTGAACTTTTTCAAGCTTAGCTATGTGCTTTTTCAAGTGCGGATTCCAAAAGGCGGCTGCATATTCGAGTTTTGGCCTCACATAGGTTACATAAATATTTCTGAACATTTCCTTGTCCATGTGCCTGAAGGCTACCCTTACATTTGATAAGAATGCATATGCTGCCCTTACTACGCCATTTATATGTATTTCTGGAGACAAATCTGCCAGTATGTTTACTCCTAGATCTCTCTCATTTTCTGTCTCTTGAAGTTGTACTCCAGCCACCGAGTAGTCAAGCTTGGGCCTTCTTGCACTTGTACCCATTCTCATTACCTTACATTTTGAGGTATTGAATTTCATTAGCCACTTTTCTGACCACTCATGCAGATTATTTAGATCCTCCTGAAGTTCTCTACCATTGTTCTCGTTTTTTACTTTCTTCACAATCTTTGCATCATCTGCAAACATATTCATGAATGAATTTACAGACTCTGGTAGGTCATTTACATATACAAGGAACAAAAGTGGCCCTAAGACTGAACCCTGTGGAACTCCACTACTAACTCTTCTCCATTCAGACACTGAGTGTCTTACTCTAACCCTCTGTTCCCTTCCTTCTAAGTAAGTTTTTATCCATTCCAAGACATTTCCACCTATTCTAGCCATTGATTGCAGCTTCCTAATAAGTCTCCCATGTGGAACAGTGTCAAACGCTTTCTGGAAGTCTAGGAATATGCAATCTGCCCAGCCCTCTCTTTCCTGTAAGATTTGGCTTACCTCATCATAAAATTCTAATAAGTTTGTTACTGTTGATCTTCCTTCTCTGAAGCCATGTTGCCTCACTGACAAAAAGTTGAAGGATTCCAAGTGAAGAGAGATATGTTTCCTTAGTAGTTTCTCCATAACTTTGCAAACTATGCTGGTCAAGGAAACTGGTCTATAGTTCAGAGCCGTATCCCTCCTTCCCTTTTTGAAGATAGGTATCACATTTGCTTGTTTCCAGCATCTTGGAATCTCCCCCGACTCCAGTGACTCCTTAAATATGATACTTAGTGCCACTGATATTGTGTTTGCGCATTTTTTAAGCACATGAGGGGATATGTCATCAGGACCTGTAGCTTTATGAACATCTAAATCCATCAGCGCTCTGCATACCTCTGTGGCTGTAAGGTTGATGTTCTCTAATACCGGCCCTTGAGCTTCTATCACTGCAATCTGAGGGGGTGGGGTATTTTCTACTGTAAATACTGACTGAAACTCCTTGTTCAATTCTTTGCAGATCTCTTCATCCGTCTCAGTGATGCTTCCATCCGCTCTCTTTAGCCTTAAAACCTGTTCTTTTACCTTCAGTTTTCCTCTGATAAAGCTGTGGAAAAGCTTGAGATTTTCTTTAGCCTTCCTGGTGATGTCCCTCTCATAATCTCTCTCTGCCTCTCTCCTTTTACTTAGGTAGTCATTTCTTGCTCTTTTGTAGGTTTGCCAGGCATTTATGTTTTTTCTCCTCCTATACCTTTTCCAGCATTTGTCTCTCCACTCCTTAGCTCTTTTACACCCATTATCGAACCATTTCTCTCTGGCATGAATTACACCTACTTTGGTGACAGGTATGCAGCAATCTACTATCTTCCCATATTTCTCACAAAAGATGTCATACATTTCTTGTACAGATTTGTTGTAAAATAAGGTTCTCCAGTCAATAACTGCAAAAAGCTCATTTATTTTGATGTAATCTCCTTTCGGATAGTTCCTCCTCATGTCCTCAGTGCCTCTACTCTCAGGAAGAATGTCTTCAATGATATACTCCATCAACAACACACAGTGGTCACTCTTTCCAATTGGTGGTTCATACTCAATATTTTCAATATCCAACACATTATCTGTGAACACCAGATCAAGTAGTGATGGCTCATCCCCACCCCTGGCTCTTGTTGGTTCCATTACATGTTGGTGTAGGAAATTCCCTTGTACGCAATCTAGGAATCTTGCCCCAAATGAGTCCTCACCACTGTGTGGGTCAAGATTTATCCAATCTATCTCTTTATGATTAAAGTCTCCCATAATCAAAATCCTACATTTTTTCTCCTGCGCCATGTTAACAACTGAGTTTATGACTTCAATCGTACCTATATGACTTTCCTCATAAATTTCAAGCCTATTTTGGTTCCTTGGTGGGTTGTATACAACAGTTATTATAATGCTCTCTGACCCAGTATTTATGCGAGCAACAAGAAATTCCCTGAACTCACTTTCTATAGCCAAGTTTATTTCTTCAACTTGAATCCTCTCACTTATGAGCAGTGCTATCCCTCCACCAGTCCTCTCAGATCTTTCGACCCTTAGTATTCTGAAGCCCTTAGGAAAAACTGTGACACTGTTTATGTCCTCACTCAACTTAGTCTCTGTAATTGCTACTATATCTGCCTTACTGTTGTGAATCCTATCTTTTAATTCTACTGCCTTACCAGCTAATCCATCAGCATTTGTGTATAACAATCTTAATGAGGCCCCATCCCCCGATCTTCTGTCATTATCTTCTTTATCTCCCCTTTGTCTGGAAGTATTCTGTAACAAAAATTTTTCTTCTCTTCTTCATTTCTTTCATCATTTAACCTTCTTGCCTCTTGCATGTATGTATGTATGTGATTACCTAATTGTGATTACCTAATTGTGTTTACGGGAAAGAGCCCAAAGCTCGTATCTTCCCGTCTCCTGATCGGTTCCATTTTTAGACTTAGTGATACTTATCATACCTGTCCTTAAAACTATGGATTGAGATAGCATTAACTACCTCCTCGCTTAGGGAATTCCAATTATCAACTACTCTTACACTGAAAAAGTATTTCCTTACATCCTGCAAACAAGTTTTCTTACGAAGCTTCAAACTATGACCTCTAGTTCTAGAGCCAGCCATATCGGAATATCGATCCCTATCCACTCTATCATAACCATGAAGGAATTTAAAGACTGTCACCATATCCCCCCTTACTCTTCTAGCTTCGAGTGATGGCAAGTCTAATTCCCTCAGCCTCTCATCATAACCGAGATTGCGTATTTCTGGCACCAGTTTCGTGGCATGTCTTTGAACTTTTTCAAGCTTAGCTATGTGCTTTTTCAAGTGCGGATTCCAAAAGGGGGCTGCATATTCGAGTTTTGGCCTCACATAGGTTACATAAATATTTCTGAACATTTCCTTGTCCATGTGCCTGAAGGCTACCCTTACATTTGATAAGAATGCATATGCTGCCCTTACTACGCCATTTATATGTATTTCTGGAGACAAATCTGCCAGTATGTTTACTCCTAGATCTCTCTCATTTTCTGTCTCTTGAAGTTGTACTCCAGCCACCGAGTAGTCAAGCTTGGGCCTTCTTGCACTTGTACCCATTCTCATTACCTTACATTTTGAGGTATTGAATTTCATTAGCCACTTTTCTGACCACTCATGCAGATTATTTAGATCCTCCTGAAGTTCTCTACCATTGTAGAGAATGTATGTATGTATGTATGTATGTATGTATATATATATATATATATATATATATATATATATATATATATATATATATATATATATATATATATATATATATATATATATATATATATATATATATATATACTCCCCAACTTATGAACGATTTAGGTGCCATAAGTCCGTTTGTATGTCGAATTGTTCACAAGTTGTGCTTAGGTAAAAAAAAAAATACTGTATTGTACATTCATATGCAGTAGTGAGGCTTAAGTCACTTAACTACTTCATAAAACATTAAGTATGCAGCATTAATGAATTTTTTATATATATATATATATATATATATATATATATATATATATATATATATATATATATATATATATATATATATATATATATATATATATATATATATATATATATATATATATATATATATATATATATATATATATATATATATATATATATATATATATGCAAAATAAACTATTATATCACAGCACAATATGAAGCTAAAAAAGGCCCATAAATAAAACACAAAAAAAATAGAAGATGTACTATATATTACGACTGGACTCCAGTCCTCTTCAGGTACAAAAAAGGACTGAAGAGGACTGGAGTCCAGTCGTAATATATAGTACATCTTCGCTTCTTTTTGTGTTTTATTTATGGGCCTTTTTTTGCTTCATATATATATATATATATATATATATATATATATATATATATATATATATATATATATATATATATATATATATATATATATATATATATATATATATATATATATATATATATATATATATATATATATATATATATATATGCAGTGTTCCCCCGCTGTGTATATATATATATATATATATATATATATATATATATATATATATATATATATATATATATATATATATATATATATATATATATATATATATATATATATATATGCAGTGTTCCCCCGCTGTATCGCGTTTCTTGGTTCGCGTTCTCACTGTATCGCGGTTTATTTTTGGATAAATTCTTATTTTATTTTACGGGTATACGCAAAAATATTAAAATATTGGAAAAATAAAAATTTTAAGTATTTTCATTTTTTTATTGAAAATGTAAATTTACATTGCTTGCTGTTATTTATAATGTAAAGGGTATTTTTTTAACAGTGTAGGGAGGGTTTATACAGTACGTAAACGTAAAAATAAATGTAAAATACCTATGTACATGAGTATGTCATGTAATTACCACTTCAATCACCGTAATTGTATCTATCACTTTCATATAAATTTACGTTGCATGCTGTTATTTATGAAGTAAAGGGTGGTATGTTAACAGTACAGGGAGGGTTTATACAGTGTACACGTAAAAATAAATTAAAATATCTATGTACATATAGGCTGATCCTACTCCGCGGTTTTCCTGGTTCGCGCCGGGTCCCGGAACTGAACTACCGCGATAAGGGGGGGAACACTGTATATATATATATATATATATATAATATATATATATATATATATATATATATATATATATATATATATATATATATATATATATATATATATATATATATATATATATATATATATATATATATATATATATATATATATATATATATATATATATATATATATATATATATACACACACTCACTTATATCCGATCACCAGTACGGCTTCCGCAAGGCAAGATCCACTGGTGACTGCCTGTTTTTCTTGCTCATGTATGGTCATCTTCTCTGCTAGGGGGGGCCTATGGGGAATCCTTTGTTGTCGCATTTGATATCTCTAAGGCTTTTGACAGAGTCTGGCACAAGGCTCTGTTAGCCAAACTCCCTGCCTATGGCTTTACCCCATCTTTCTGTTCTCTGATTTCCAGTTTTCTTTCTGACCGTTTTATATCTGTAGTTGTTGATGGTACGACATCTAGCCCTTTCTCTGTTACCAGTGGTATTCCAGAGGGCTCTGTTCTTTCACCTACTCTGTTCCTTCTCTTCATCGATGATCTACAATCCCCATCTTCCTCTCTTCTGCATGCATTTGCTGGTGATTCTACCCTTCACTTTTCCTCTGCCTTTTCTTCTCAACCTTCATTTGCTACTCGTAATCAGTCTCTTATCACTCTTCTACTCTCAACTCCAATTTGCAGAGGTATCTGAGTGGGGAACTCAAAATTTAATAAATTCAATGCCTCGAAGCGCAGTTTCACACAGTTTCTGGCTATCTCTTTATCTTCTTCTCCTCCTGATAACCCTATTGTATGCAAAACTGATGAAATTTACCCTCTTAACTCAATTAACATATTAGGAATCCATATAGCCTCTAACTTGTCTTGGAGGACTCACATAATCTAAATTTCTAAATCTTCATCCAAAAAATTGGGGTTTTGTTTCGTTTTCGTCATTACTTTTCCTCTATGCAGTTACTTAAAATTTACAAAGGTCTTATCCACCACTGCTTAGAATACTGCTCACACATCTGGGGTGCTTCGTCCTCTACTTATCTTCTTGATAGGGTTGAATCTAAGGCAGTCAGACTCATTTTTATTCCTTCTCTTACTTCTAATCTGGATTCTCTCTCTCTTCGCCGTAAGGTATCTTCCCATTCTCTTTTCTTTTGCTACTACTTCCATCGCTGCTCCGATGAGTTAGAGAGTTGCATCCCTCCCCCACTGCCGAGGCCACGTAACACTTGCCAAGCGGCCTCATCTCACAAGTACTGTGTAGAGATTTGTAGCTCTTGGATTGGTCAGTGCAGCGACTGCTTCTTCCCATCTACCTCCAGACTCTGGAACTCTCTTCGGCCTTCAGTCTTGCCAAATTCTTATGACCTATCATCCTTTAAAAAACGGATCTATCGTCATCTCAGGGCCTAGTCCTTCATATCTCTTGGTTCTCTGTACTTTGAATGTTTTTTCTGTCTGTCGTTTTCCTTTGTGTGATATTACCTCATGTCTGCCTTGTCCTTAACCTTTTTATTTTCCTTTGTCTTGGTGTTTTCTTGTGCCCTGTCCTTTATTGATTGGGGCAGTTTTTGCCTGTCTTGGTGTCACACATAAAAAAAAGTATATATATTATATATATATATATATATATATATATATATATATATATATATATATATATATATATATATATATATACAGTGTTCCCCCGGTTATTTGCGTTTCTTGGTTCGCTTTCTCACTGTATAGCGTTTTTTTTTTTTTTATAAATTATTATTTTATTTTATGTGTATATGCAAATATATTAAAATATTAAAAAAAAAATTTCTCAGTATTTACATTTTTTTATTGAAAAAACATATTTAATTATCTAATTGATAAAAAAGATTTATTTCCTAGCCTACGAATAATAAAACAGTAAAAAATAGTAAAAAACAAATTTAGATAGATAGATAGATAGATAGATACGTTTATTGACCACCTCTTTTGAAAAGTACAGTATAATCTTTACAAAAGGAATATTTGGTCCATATTACAATGAATAAATACAATAGATTTTGTACAATCATCAAATGAGTAAATGAATTTTAAATTAATATACATTGTACTAATAACTGAATGATATACGTACGTACAGTATAACTCACAGTATTGCATCATGCAAAAGTGTTCGATAGCGTACAATGTATTGGGGTCGCAACTACGTGAGCTAGCATATATATTTATATTTTCAGTAGTTTCATGATTTTATTGATAAAAAAAAAAGTATTTATTAGCCTAAGAATAATAACACAGTAAAAAATAGTAAAAAACATAAATACTAACAGTATTGCAACATGTAAAATACGATACCGCTATCAGCGTTTCGGACAAAGACTCGTTCAGTCTAACTCACGTGTGCGCCGTTCACGTTGTGCTTATTTAACGTTTTGCTTGTGTTCGATAGCGTACAATGTATTGGGGTTGCAGCTACGTGAGCTAGCATATATATTTATATTTCCAGTAGTTTCATGATTTTATTGATAAAAAAAAATGTATTTCTTAGCCTAAGAATAATAAAAGAGTAAAAAATAGTAAAAAACATAAATACTAGCAGTATTGCAACATGTAAAATACGATACCGCTATCAGCGTTTCGGACAAAGTCTTCCACCATCTTCCATTGTCTTGCCTCACTCGTGTGCGCCATTCACGTAATGCTTATTATTATTAATATGTTTTGCTTGTGATTTTTTTACTCGCATATTTTGACCTTTGCAATGCCTCCCAAGCATCCTTCATCTTCTAAGGCTTCTTGTAGTAAGCAATGGAAAATGTTAACCATTGTAGATAAAGTGAAACTCTTAGATATGTTGAAAGAAGGAAAAATGTTTGTGGATGTCGGCCGCTATTTTAGGTAAACGTAAATATTATTGTAAAATACTGTACCTATGTATGTCACGTCATCATCACCTCATTCACGGTAAGTTTTCCTATCACTTTCATAAAAAATTACGTTGCTTGCTGTTATTTATAATGTAAAGGGTGTTTTTTTTAACAGTACAGGGAGGGTTTATACAGTGTAAACAAAAAAATACATTAAAATATCTATGTACATATAGGCTGATCCTACTCCGCGGTTTTCCTGGTTTGTGCCGGGTCCCAGAATTGAACAACCGCGATAAGGGGGTGAACACTGTATATATATATATATATATATATATATATATATATATATATATATATATATATATATATATATATATATATATATATATATATATATATATATATATTTATATATATATATATATATATATATATATATATATATATATATATATATATATATATACAGTGTTCCCCCGGTTATTCGCGTTTCTTGGTTCGCTTTCTCACTGTATCGCGTTTTTTTTTTTTTTTTTTTTTTTTTTTTTTTTTTTTTTTTTGACACCAGGATGGGCCAAAAAAATAAAAAATAAAACAGACGTTATCAGGTTGTAAAGAGAAACAGAGATGGAGAGTGTAATGACCTGTCAGATGTGAAGGGATTATAAAAGATGTGTAATGAATATCCAGCTCTCTGCTGGGTTTTAATATACCTCTGCATTACTTTCATGATGTCTATTCCAATAATTCTACTTAGATCTTATTATTATTATTATTATTATTATTATTATTATTATTATTATTATAATTATTATTATTATTATCACTGGCAACAATAATTTTCCTTTGATGATGCTTGTGGAGATTATTATCATCATCATCATTATTATTATTATTAAGGGCTCATCATTGTTTGTACATCTGTTGGTTTATTTACTTTTAATAACTGTGTAAAGTGCCCCTCCCTAGTTGGCTGGGACAAAGAGAGTGTTGGGTAGAATAGAATGTTGGAGAGAGAGAGAGAGAATCTTTAAGTAACTCTTGTTCATTCAACCAAAACTACATTATTTATAGTAAAAATAATGGTTTAATTACGAATTCGTAGTAATAATGATGATAATAATAATAATAATAATAATAATAATAATAATAATAATAATAATAATAATAATAATAATAATGATAATAATAATAATCTCCACAATCATCATCAAAGGAAAATTATTGTTGCCAATAATGATAATAATAATAATAGTAATAATAATAATAATAATAATAATAATAATAATAAGATATAAGGAGAATTTTTAGAATAGACATAATGAAAGTAATGCAGAGGTATAGTAAACCCAGCAGAGAGCTGGATATTCATTACACATCTTTTATAATCCCTTCACATCTGACAGGTCATTACACTCTCCATCTCTGTTTCTCTTTACAGCCTGATAAAGGCCATTTTATTTTATCATTTTGGGCCTGTCCTGGTGTCATAATAATCATCTTAATTTATTTTTTATTTTATTTTATTTTTTTTATTTTTTTTATTTTTATTTTTATAGCTGATCCTACTTCGCGGATTTCCTGGTTCGCGCCTGGTCCCGGAACCGAACTACTGCGATAAGGGGGGGAACACTGTATATATATATATATATATATATATATATATATATATATATATATATATATATATATATATATATATATATATATGTATATACAGTGTTGCCTCACTTATCGCGGTAGATCGGTTCCGGGACCCGCCGCGAACCAGGAAATCCGCGAAGTAGGATCCGCCTATATGTACATAGATATTTTAATATATTTTTACGTTTACACTGTATAAACCCTCCCTGCACTGTTAAAAAGACACCCTTTACATTATAAATAACAGCAAGCAACGTAAATTTTTATGAAAGTGATAGATAAAATTACAGTGAATGAGGTGATAATGACGTGACATACATACTCATTTACAATTATTTTTTCGTTTACGTACTGTATAAACCCTCCCTGCACTGTTAAAAAAACACCCTTAACATTATAGATAACAGCAAGCAATGTACATTTTTATGAAAGTGATAGGAAAACTTACCGTGAATGTGATGATGACATGACATACATACTCATTTACAATTATTTTTTCGTTTACGTACTGTATAAACCATCCCTGCACTGTTGAAAAAACACCCTTTACATTATAAATAACAGCAAGCAACGCAAATTTTTATGAAAGTGATAGATAAAATTTCTATGAATGAGGTGATAATGACGTGTAATGTGTAAACTGGGGAAAGCTCTTAAGCCGTTTACCTGATCCTGTGGTTCTATATATTGTTAAAATCAGTATCCTTCCCATTTATATTAACTAGTTAGTTAGTTTGATACACGAAATAATTGAATAATAAAAGAAAAAAAAAATTACCAAATATCCACCTGTCAACAGTACTGAGTTAAGTTGCCAAGTAGTACAGCAGTCTTATTTTCTTCATTTTTTTGCTTTTCTTTTAGCTTTCTCCTTTACTATTTTTTTTATTTTGTATATATATTGAGTTAAATGTAAAGTCTAATCCCGTGATAACATATCTTGGTTAGCAAGTCAGTTTATCAGTTAGGAAGAATATATAGCAGAAACAGGTGGGTGCCACCTCAAACACAAATTCGAATTTTCCTTCAGGTTTGACTTTTGTTTTTCTTTTTCTTTTTATACTTAAATTACCATGGTCAAGTTTTTAAGTTAAGATGTGTGTTACCAGAAAAGAGACAAACTGAGTCACTAAATAGCACTTATATGGAGATATAAAAATTCTGTGTGAAGCTCAATTAAAAGTTTTTCTCTTTTCTTTTTTTTTCCTCTTTCTCGTCTTCTTTCTATATTCTGTGAGAGGGAGAACATAAAAATGAGGTCATCTCTGTCCCAAACCTCTCCCACCCATGGGTCGGGAGATGGGGTAGTCATCAGGGGACTTAAACAGAGAATCAAGAAGTTAGAGGAAATGGTTGTAAGCCTTGATGATAAAATTCAGAATATGGATGGAGAAATGAAAGAGAATGAAACACTCAGAGAACAAATAAGATCTTTGGAGGAAGCAAATAAAGCACAAGGGCAGGAGAGAAAGGAACTAGAAAAAAGAATAAAGAAGCTGGAAGGGGAAAAGAGTCAACTAGAATCTAGAATTTCTAAACAAGAAGATAAAAACAAACAGCTGAATGACAACCTAAAGGAATTAGATGTTAGTTCACTGCTCTCTTCTGAGAGAAACGAGATTGCTGCTTGGAATGTCCAGATTAAGGAAAACATTGAACAGTTCAGAAAAGAGTTCCAGGAGCTGAATATGGAAAATGATGCCATGAAAACGTCCTTTGCTGATGCACTAAAGGGGAATGTGGCAGTAAAAGAGGCTGTAAAGGTGGTGGCACTGGAAAACATACAAACAGTTGACTATAAAGAGACAGTAATTGAAAAATGAAAGACGTTGTGATGGAAAGGGCAAACCCACTCATCAGACAGGCACTTGATAAGGAGAAGACAGTGGTAATCTCAGGCATAAGTGAATCCCAGGAGCCAACATGGCAGGGGAGACTTGAAGAAAATAAAGCTAAGGTTGTAAACCTGATAAGAAAGCTTGGAGTAGTATGTGGTCCTGAGGATATTGTAAACATACACCAACTAGGTAAATATTCGAGGGAAGGAAAGCCGAGACCAACAAAAGTAACCTTTGAGAGAGGGGAAACATGTAGGGAAATATTGTTGAGAAAAAAAAGTCTAAAAGACCTTCAAGAATTCAAAGAAGTGTTCATTAGACGATACAGAACACAGGAAGAGATGGGAAAGATCAAAAACTTGTTGCAAGAGGCAAGAAGGTTAAATGATGAGAGAAATGAAGAAGAGAAGAAAAATTTTTGTTACAGAATACTTCCAGACAAAGGGGAGATAAAGAAGATAATGACAGAAGATCAGGGGATGGGGCCTCATTAAGATTGTTATACACAAATGCTGATGGATTAGCTGGTAAGGCAGTAGAATTAAAAGATAGGATTCACAACAGTAAGGCAGATATAGTAGCAATTACAGAGACTAAGTTGAGTGAGGACATAAACAGTGTCACAGTTTTTCCTAAGGGCTTCAGAATACTAAGGGTTGAAAGATCTGAGAGGACTGGTGGAGGGATAGCACTGCTCATAAGTGAGAGGATTCAAGTTGAAGAAATAAACTTGGCTATAGAAAGTGAGTTCAGGGAATTTCTTGTTGCTCGCATAAATACTGGGTCAGAGAGCATTATAATAACTGTTGTATACAACCCACCAAGGAACCAAAATAGGCTTGAAATTTATGAGGAAAGTCATATTGGTACTATTGAAGTCATAAACTCAGTTGTTAACATGGCACGGGAGAAAAAATGTAGGATTTTGATTATGGGAGACTTTAATCATAAAGAGATAGATTGGATAAATCTTGACCCACACAGTGGTGAGGACTCATTCGGGGCAAGATTCCTAGATTGCATACAAGGGAATTTCCTACACCAACATGTAATGGAACCAACAAGAGCCAGGGGTGGGGATGAGCCATCACTACTTGATCTAGTGTTCACAGATAATGTGTTGGATATTGAAAATATCAGTATGAACCACCAATTGGAAAGAGTGACCACTGTGTGTTGTTGATGGAGTATATCATTGAAGATATTCTTCCTGAGAGTAGAGGCACTGAGGACATGAGGAGGAACTATCCGAAAGGAGATTACATCAAAATGAATGAGCTTTTTGCAGTTATTGACTGGAGAACCTTATTTTACAACAAATCTGTACAAGAAATGTATGACATCTTATGTGAGAAATATGGGAAGATAGTAGATTGCTGCATACCTGTCACCAAAGTAGGTGTAATTCATGCCAGAGAGAAATGGTTCGATAATGGGTGTAAAAGAGCTAAGGAGTGGAGAGACAAATGCTGGAAAAGGTATAGGAGGAGAAAAAACATAAATGCGTGGCAAACCTACAAAAGAGCAAGAAATGACCACCTAAGTAAAAGGAGAGAGGCAGAGAGAGATTATGAGAGGGACATCACCAGGAAGGCTAAAGAAAATCCCAAGCTTTTCCACAGCTTTATCAGAGGAAAACTGAAGGTAAAAGAACAGGTTTTAAGGCTAAAGAGAGCGGATGGAAGCATCACTGAGACGGACGAAGAGATCTGCAAAGAATTGAACAAGGAGTTTCAGTCAGTATTTACAGTAGAAAATACCCCACCCCCTCAGATTGCAGTGATAGAAGCTCAAGGGCCGGTATTAGAGGACATCAACCTTACAGCCACAGAGGTATGCAAAGCGCTGATGGATTTAGATGTTCATAAAGCTACAGGTCCTGATGACATATCCCCTCATGTGCTTAAAAAATGCGCAAACACAATATCAGTGGCACTAAGTATCATATTTAAGGAGTCACTGGAGTCGGGGGAGATTCCAAGATGCTGGAAACAAGCAAATGTGATACCTATCTTCAAAAAGGGAAGGAGGGATACGGCTCTGAACTATAGACCAGTTTCCTTGACCAGCATAGTTTGCAAAGTTATGGAGAAACTACTAAGGAAACATATCTCTCTTCACTTGGAATCCTTCAACTTTTTGTCAGTGAGGCAACATGGCTTCAGAGAAGGTAGATCAACAGTAACAAACTTATTAGAATTTTATGATGAGGTAAGCCAAATCTTACAGGAAAGAGAGGGCTGGGCAGATTGCATATTCCTAGACTTCCAGAAAGCGTTTGACACTGTTCCACATGGGAGACTTATTAGGAAGCTGCACTCAATGGCTAGAATAGGTGGAAATGTTTTGGAATGGATAAAAACTTACTTAGAAGGAAGGGAACAGAGGGTTAGAGTAAGACACTCAGTGTCTGAATGGAGAAGAGTTAGTAGTGGAGTTCCACAGGGTTCAGTTTTAGGGCCACTTTTGTTCCTTGTATATGTAAATGACCTACCAGAGTCTGTAAATTCATTCATGAATATGTTTGCAGATGATGCAAAGATTGTGAAGAAAGTAAAAAACGAGAACAATGGTAGAGAACTTCAGGAGGATCTAAATAATCTGCATGAGTGGTCAGAAAAGTGGCTAATGAAATTCAATACCTCAAAATGTAAAGTAATGAGAATGGGTACAAGTGCAAGAAGGCCCAAGCTTGACTACTCGGTGGCTGGAGTACAACTTCAAGAGACAGAAAATGAGAGAGATCTAGGAGTAAACATACTGGCAGATTTGTCTCCAGAAATACATATAAATGGCGTAGTAAGGGCAGCATATGCATTCTTATCAAATGTAAGGGTAGCCTTCAGGCACATGGACAAGGAAATGTTCAGAAATATTTATGTAACCTATGTGAGGCCAAAACTCGAATATGCAGCCCCCTTTTGGAATCCGCACTTGAAAAAGCACATAGCTAAGCTTGAAAAAGTTCAAAGACATGCCACGAAACTGGTGCCAGAAATACGCAATCTCGGTTATGATGAGAGGCTGAGGGAATTAGACTTGCCATCACTCGAAGCTAGAAGAGTAAGGGGGGATATGGTGACAGTCTTTAAATTCCTTCATGGTTATGATAGAGTGGATAGGGATCGATATTTCGATATGGCGGGCTCTAGAACTAGAGGTCATAGTTTGAAGCTTCGTAAGAAAACTTCTTTGCAGGATGTAAGGAAATACTTTTTCAGTGTAAGAGTAGTTGATAATTGGAATTCGCTAAGCGAGGAGGTAGTTAATGCTATCTCAATCCATAGTTTTAAGGACAGGTACGATAAGTATGACTAAGTCTAAAATGGAACCGATGAGGAGACGGGAAGATACGAGCTTTGGGCTCTTTCCCGTAAACACAATTAGGTAATCACAATTATTTTTTCGTTTACGTACTGTATAAACCCTCCCTGCACTGTTAAAAAAACACCCTTTACATTATAAATAACAGCAAGCAACGTAAATTTTTATGAAAGTGATAGATAAAATTACTATGAATGAGGTGATAATGACGTGACATACATACTCATTTACAATTATTTTTCCGTTTACGTACTGTATAAACCCTCACTGCACTGTTAAAAAAAACACCCTTTACATTATAAATAACAGCAAGCAACGTAAATTTTTATGAAAGTGATAGATAAAATTACAGTGAATGAGGTGATAATGACGTGACATACATACTCATTTACAATTATTTTTTCGTTTACGTACTGTATAAACCTCCCTGCACTGTTAAAAAAACACCCTTTACATTATAAATAACAGCAAGCAACGTAAATTTTTATGAAAGTGATAGATAAAATTACGGTGAATGAGGTGATGATGACGTGACATACATACTCATTTACAATTATTTTTTCGTTTACGTACTGTATAAACCCTCCCTGCACTGTTAAAAAAACACCCTTTACATTATAAATAACAGCAAGCAACGTAAATTTTTATGAAAGTGATAGATAAAATTACGGTGAATGAGGTGATAATGACGTGACCTACATACTCATTTACAATTATTTTTTCGTTTATGTCCTGTATAAACCCTCCCTGCACTATTAAAAAAACACCCTTTACATTATAAATAACAGCAAGCAACGTAAATTTTTATGAAAGTGATAGATAAAATTACTATGAATGAGGTGATGATGACGTGACACATACTCATTTGCAATTAATTTTTCGTTTACGAACTGTATAAACCCTCCCTGCACAGTTAAAAAAACACCCTTTACATTATAAATAACAGCACGCAACGTAAATTTCAAAAAAAAATTAAAATACTGAAAATTCTTCTCTTCAATATTTTAATATTTTTGCGTATACCCATAAAATAAAATAATAATTTATCCAAAAAAAAAACGCGATAGAGTGAGAACGCGAACCAAGAAGCGCGAATAACCGGGGTAACACTGTATATATATATATATATATATATATATATATATATATATATATATATATATATATATATATATATATATATATATATATATATATATATATATATATATATATATATTTATATATATATATATATATATATATATATATATATATATATATATATATATATATATATATATATATATATATATATATACCTTGTTCCTTTTATGCGCGATTTTTTTATCCGCGAAATTGCAATAACGCCCCCAAAATATAATAGTAAAAAAAAATCGAATTTCGTGAATAACGCCCCCCCCAAAAAGTTTTTTTTTTTTTTTTTTTTTTTTTTTTAATATACAGTAAATACGCGCCCGCAGAGGCTTCTTCCACCAGTACAGAGAGGATTACGATAAGAAACGATCATCATCATTATACATTATATATACACCCACCCTTCCTCTGTCATATGTCTATCTAATCTACATTTGAAGGTGTCTAATGTATATATATATATGTATACTCAAATATATGTATGTGTCTGTGGGTTTATTATTATTACTAATCAATCAATTAATATCAGAGCTCACCAAGAATACAAATCTTTAAATATTGACTAATGGAAATTATATCTGGGCAGTGAGATATTTTTTAATCAAAACTTAGCAAGAAGGTCTGCCCCTCTCTATTTATTTCTTTCTTCTTTAATATTCGTGCTTATCCCCTCAATCCTTCCCATCCTATATCCCCCTCTCCTCAGTGATGACACCCTGAATAGGGCTAAGAGAGTTCACTCGATGTCGTCACTGTTTTTTCCCCCACCTATCCTATCCCATCCATTTCAGTTCAGGTATTGGCATTTATTATCCTACTAGGAATACTCTGTGGTATTACCAAGCCAATTTTCACCAATTTCTCTTCTGAACCTAAATTTATCAAAATTAAATCCATTACCCATTACGAGTTCTGGTTTGATCATGAATTTTTAAAACTTTATTAATATCACCCTTGTTAATCCCTTTAAACCATTTATGCACCTCAATCATATCCCCCCTAACTCTGCGCCTCTCTAGAGAATGTAGATTAAGTTTTTTTTAATCTGTCATATGGTAGATTTAGGCATTGCATAATTAATTTTTTTTTCGTTTTTTAGTCTTGCTTTGGTTATTTATAATTTTTATTTTATCTTTGTATGCATATGCAGATAGAGGTTTGTTCTCCTGCATCCTCCTCCTCATCTACCGCATAAGTTACTTGCTCACTGCTACCATGCATGTCCCAGTGTACTGTATAACTGTTGCCCACTGCATAATAAAGTACAGTAATATATGTTAATTTCTAGCTGTAAACTGAATATGAATATCTTTTGTATGCTCTTTAAAATAGATACAGGGCTTTCTGCTTTGCTATGTAGCAATAAAATATGTTTTTTACTCAACTTATATCTTTGGCATGGTGTGTCTATGTAAGGTTTGGAACGTATCTATGCCCTTTATCATTGTTTTCTATGGAAAATGACTCTTTTTTCACGCGATTTTCCATTTACCCGACACTTCTGAGAGCCTATCTAGGCGTTATTCTGAGAACTAGGTGTATATGATTCTATTCCACGGGAAGCACTTTAATATTCTGAATATGTAAATGGCTACGGAAGGAAATTGAAAGAAATTTTTTGGATCCTTAAGTAATATACAGTAGTGCTCCCAACCCACGAACTTAATCCGTTCCTAAAACCTGTTCATTGGATGCTTTGTTCGTGGGTTGGATTAATTTTTCTCATTGAAAAGCATGTAAATTCATTTAATCTGTTCCTAATCACAATGAATATTCATTTTAAAATTTTTCTAATGAGTATAAACATGATTAAATTAAACATGTACATATTCAATGGTATACACTAGTTGATACCCTGTATAAAGTAGCAAAGTCCAGCGCTTAGAAAAAGTTGTCTCATTATCCCACTAATAACAGATAGGTAAGAAACAAATATGTAGGTAAGAAATAGTACTGTATTTACCTTTGTGAATGATTGTTGTTAGTATACGGGGATGGTGGTGGAGGAGAAGGAGGAGGAGGACTAAGTTTTGGAAGGATAGTCCCCTTATATCTCTTAATTTCCACTCTTATGCGTCTAGGGTGTTTGACGCCAGTCACTGATGCTTTTAACTCTCTTAGGAGCCATAATAAGGACTACCTTAAAGGCGAAACAATGGCAAATAAAGCAAGAACTACGAACAGATCACAAACGAACTACACAGCACGGGCACCAACGCGGAACCAAGAGCCGGCGAGCGGAAAACGTGGTCGCCTGGCCGACACATGCAAAATGTTTGCAGATAGAGGTTCGTTCTCCCGCATCCTCCTCCTCTTCTACCGCTTAATGCGATTGTTGAATATTATGAAGAGAATTGAAAAAAAAGCATAAAGAACAAGCAGCAAACAAACTATCGATATAATATCATCAGGGAAATAGCGTGTAGAGAATATATATATTTCATTTAAGTTCCCCATGTACAGTACGATATCCGTTTTCTTTGTAACGAATTGTATAGTTTTCTTTTTGTCTCGGCTGATTTTGTTTGCGTTAAGATTTTGTGCAGCATTGTCGATATGTAAAGAAGATAGTATAATGTTTAGAACCAAGGAATATTAATAATACTATAATCTTGAAATTTAGATAAACCCCAAATAGGGTGAGTAAATAAATATTTCATGAGTAAGATATTGTGCCTGAATAGTGATAAACATCAGCTGATACGGAAACGGCAAGACGTTTGTAGATTGGAGTTAGTTCTCCCGCATCCTCCTCCTCTTCTACCTCTTAATGCGATAGAATATTATGAAGAGAATTGAAAAAAAGCATTAAGAACAAACATCAAGCAAACTTGTGATATAATATCGTCAGGGAAATAGCGTGCAGAGAATATATATATTTCATTTAAGTATCCCATGTACAGTGCGATTTACGTTTTCTTTGTAACGAATTATATAGTTCTCTTCGTCTCAGCTGATTTTGTTTATGTTAAGGTTTCGTGCAGCATGGTCGATATGTAAAGAAGATAGAATAATGTTTAGAACCAAGGAATATTAATAATACTATAATCTTGAAAATTAGATAAACCCCAAATAGGGTGAGTAAATCAATATTTTATGAGTAAGATATTGTGCCTGAATAGTGATAAACATGAACTGATACAGAAGCGGCAAAACGTTTGTAGTTAGAGGTTTGTTCTTCCGCATCCTCCTCCTCTTCTACCGCTTAATGCGATAGAATATTATGAAGAGAATTGAAAAAAAAGCATTAAGAACAAACTTGCGGTATAATTTCTTCAGGGAAATAGCGTGCAAGGGTGCATCAGCTGATACGGAGCAAAACGTTTGCATCCTCGTGCTCACCACCACCATACACGTCCCAGTGTATGCCTGTTGCCCACCGCATAATAAAGTGCATTAATTTGTTTACTGTACAATAAATCTGTATATCTTTTATACTGCACACTATTTGCATGTTAATATAGATAGATAGATAACTTTATTGTCAAATTGCAGTACACTAAGTATACAAAATGAAATTCTTTGACACTGAGCCCCCTACTACAATCAAGATAAAGATGAAATAAGATGGTATAAAAACACGGCTCACGCAAACATATAGGCTATATACATGTACATACACATACACCTTTACATATACATATCCACATACCTACCCAATCACACACATACCAGTATACAAACATGCACACTCATACACACACATATTATACATACGCCCATAACGCTACATTAATATACATAACCACAGGTCTTTTTGCTTTGTTGTGTACTTATAAATTATGTTTTACTTATCTTATATCTTTGGTGTCTATGTACGGTTGTGGAACGTATCTATGCCCATTATCATTGTCTAATGGGAAATGACTCGTTACATTATTCAAAAATTACAGAACGCGGCACTTCTGAGAACCTATCTTCGCGTTATTCTAAAAACTAGGTGTATTCCAAGTTTTCATTGGTAAATACTGATAAGAAATATTCATGTAAACATGTACTCATCTCTTTATCATCATCTGTGATATTACCATTGGCTACCCCAACTGGTCCAACTTTTAACCCCTAGAGGACCAGGAAGGAAGGGTTAGGAAAAAAAGAAAAAAAATCTTTTTAGATTTTATTGTAAACTCGAAACGACATTAAATGAGGACTTCCTGCATATATATATATATATATATATATATATATATATATATATATATATATATATATATATATATATATATATATATATATATATATATATATATATATATATATATATATATATATATATATAAATGGATTTTGCCTTGTGGAAGCCATGCTGGTGGTCAGAGATAAATGAGTTAAATTCAAAGCATTTAAAGAAGTGAGAATTGAGCAAAGTTTCGAATACTTTAGCAGTACCAAAGGTTAGGGCAATAGGATGGTAGTTTCAAGGAATAGAGCAGTCACCCTTCTTAGAAACAGGTTGAACTAGAGCATGCTTCCAAGAAGAAGGATAGATACTGTTTGAGAGAATGAGGCAAAAGAGACGGCAGAGCAGGAGAGACAGTTCATCTGCAAACTCATTTAGTAACCTGGCAGGGATACTATCGGATCTGGATACCTTATTTGTCTTTAGAGAGCGAAGAATCTTATGGACTTTGCATAAAAAAAGAATAAGGGAGGGCATAGTGTTAGAGATGGATCAAGTACGAGGAACAGGTGCGCTGGCTTCACTTATTGAAATCTGGCGGAAAAATGAAAGATAAAGAGTATGGCTTTTTCAGTGGGAAAGCAAACTATAGAACCATCTGAACAAATGAAAGGGGAAAAGCTTGTGTTACAGAGATTTTTGGAGAGTTTTTGGCTAAGGACCAAAAACATTTATCAGTGGAAGAGGAGTTTAGGTCATCAACTTTCCTTCTTAAAAAGGTAACTTTATACCTTTGAATCTGAGCAGTGCAGTGATTCCTAGCTGTAATAAAACTAGAGCAAGTGTAGAAGTCTAGAAGAGAGTGATGGCTTTATGTAAAGAAAAAAATTGTGATGTCTTCCAGGCATTTTGGTCTCTACAAATGGTATTACAATGGTCGAGGTCAGGAATAAAATTTGGTGAGTTGGAAAGTTTGTATGCACCTGACATTTTCTCCATTGCTGATTTAGAGATTAATATTTATTGTAGAGAAGAATGTGGTGATGCATTCCTGTGAAAACGATGAGGTGGGAAACTTGTAGGCATGATTGATTGTCATTTTCCTTCAGTAAATAAGCAGTTTAAGGTATTTTTGGTCGAGGTATAAAAATAGATTGCAGAAATGAAAAGCTGGTTGAAAAGAAAAGTTCCATATTTATATATTTCGTGATTGGATTGTTGAAAGTGTAGTAGGTGCAACTGCATTTTATGATCGTGTGATGTTTGCTGAATGCATGCAAGAGTGTTGGAGATGGATAGCCATTATGGAGTCTTAAGGTTCCAAATCGTGAGAGATGTGAGTAACTAGAAAGGCATAGGAACAGTAACAATTTGTTCGAGAAACACAGATTGATTCATATGTTTGGGCACGAAAAATATATTTTTTGAGAAGAGTATGTAAGATTTATTGGCCAGGTTTTTTTGAGTGTTCAAGCAAGTTGCAGGCCAGTAAGGAGGTGAAGGGATAAAGTGACTGATGTTTCATATTGATGGGGCCTTAGCATCCATACAGATGAAGGATATGCATGGGAGAGTTGTAAGTGGCATAAAGTTTATGAGAATTGCCTAAGCTATATGAAATAGACTAAGTTTTATAAATGTCATTGAACATTGCATGCATCATATGAAATAGAGATTAACTAGTGTTATTAGAGACTTGACTGTGTAAGGCGTTTTGATATGAGTTTGAATCCTGTCTACTATTCAGACACTTCCCAACTTATGAGCGAGTTAGGTTCCAGAAGTTCATTCGTAAGTAGAATTGTTCATAAGGTGTTTAAGTAAAAGAAAAAGTACTGTACAGCACATATATATGTAGTACTGTACAGTATCTAGGCTAAAGACACTCAACTACTACATAAAACATAATAAAGTATTCAGTATTAATGAATTTTAATATGTTCATAAGTAGATATTTTGTATGTACCGTACTGGATATATGTTGGTTAAGCACCAGGGAGGACTACAATTATTACACAAGGTTCCAGAACCCTTTGTTTTAGATATCCCTGTTGAAGAGAGTGATAGAAAGGTTCTTCTCCCAATGAATTAATAGCTCTCTTCTCCAGAAATATCTTCAACAATGAAGTACCTTTTGCCTTGGAATACGAAGTGCAGACACTTTTCCATAAAAATTGTCTCCTGCAAAGATTGTTTTGTACTTGGTTTGCTACTCTGATTCTTCACCAACTTATGAAGTACTCAGAGATTTCTTCACTACCATGTAATCTTTATCAAACCTTGGAAAAGCCCCGAGGCATAGCAAGTACAGAACAATCTTTGCTGAACACACTTTTCGGAAAAAAGGATTTTGACCTTGCTGAAAGTGGAACTTGCTGGTCTTCGTCTTTTGTCATGAGATTTGTTTTCATCAAAAAATGTTTCATAGCATGACAATGAAAGTTGACATTCGAAAGCTCGTATTCCAAGGAAAAAGGTACTTCAATGTTGAAGACATTTCTGGAGAAAAGAGCAAAAGTACCTCTTTGGGAGAAGAATCTCACTATCACTCTCTTTAACTGGGATATCTGAAACAATGGGTCCTGGAACCTTGTGTAATAATTACAGTCTTCTCCGATATCTTCTTAGCTACTACATAAAGCATAAAGTATGCAGAATTAATAAATATTAATACAGTAATGATAATGTAATATGCAGTACAGTACAGTAATACATACATTAACACATGGCTAAATAATGGGTAGGTTTTTGTCCGTATATGTGAATGTTCGTTACTCGGTAGTTTGTAAGTTGAGGAGCTTCTGTATATGATGCATAGTTGTACTAGCGTGTGCTAATATGTTAAATAAGTAGCTTAGGGGAAGAATATTAGCTGCTGATTTTGTATCCTTTTTGGTTATGTGCTCTCCTTTAAACTGCAGACGACAGCAGCATGCTTAAAATAGTCTTTATCAGATTTTTTGCCTCCATGCAGCCTGCCAAGGGTTTCTTTCTCTGGTGGAGGTGTAGACGATTCGGGATGGAACTAATAGTTTCAACTAAGCACATTTGTGGTGATTAATTGTACAGGCACTATTGGTAATTTTGGCGTAAGCTCCATCTCTATTGGAGACTCCTGAAATAATATTCTTTCCCTTCTGTCACTGTTACTAAGCCAGCAAAAATGTTGTTTTTTCTGGGTGTGTAGAGGTGGGCTTTGATTTTGTGTCTGGATATCGATATGATATTTCTGCTTTAAGATGTATTCTCTCAACAATATCCATGTTTAATGGAACGTATAATTTTACCAAGACCTATAAAAATATAAAATAAGAAATGAGAAGAGAATGTGTTTATTTCATTGATAATGAAACTCAGTGTATTTTGTTGTTTTTCATGCAATCCATTGACACAGCTCTTTTACTCCTTTATATTTCAGGAATGTTTTAGTAGTGAGATATTGTTGTTTGCTGGCTTGGTAGCCATTAAGAGAGAGTAAGTATATTTCTTGTGAAGTCTCTGTGAGCTAGGGCCTACACCCCCTGCTTTTAGAGCCTATAAAATAAACTACCAGCCTGAGCGTGTGGCTGAAAGTATTAGCTTCATCTCATTTTTGAGAGTGATTCGATTTTTGTCTGGTTACACTTTCATCAAAGAAAGAGATTTTTTGACTGGCTGCATAGAGACTCGGGAAAATATGCTTTTCTTTCCTCATAGAGCCTCTTATTTTTTCCCATCATAGCACCCTGTGCCACAATTAACAAAAACAGGGAATCGATATGGGTTCATCATACCTTGCCCATCCTTGTCTCTTTCTTTAGCTGTTTTGTGGCAAGAAAACAATTTGGGGTACATAGGCATGCAAAACTTTTATTCACCTACCCTATTAGTCAGCTCTTACAATATGCAAGGATTGCAAGAATGGAATTCTCTCTCTCCTCTAGGCAAGAGATTATTATTATTATTATTATCATTATTATTATTATTATTATTATTATTAATATATTATTATTATTATTATTATTATTATTATTATTATTATTACAAGGGGTCCCCATTTAACCTCAGGGTTCCGTTCCTGACACTTGACTTAAGTCGGATATCGACGTAGGTTGGAAAAGACCTAAATTCGAACTTAGGACCCCCAACCAATGTTAAAAATAAATAATCTAAAGCATATAAAAATAATCTAAGTTCTTAATCTATGATATAAAAATTATAAAACTAAACTTAACAGTATTGCTTACCTTTAGTTGTGTACCCTACAACAAAACTAGTGAAATTACACTACAGTACAGTATACAGTAAAATATTGCTTACCTTTACTCTTGTGGTCAGCTTGCACACTGTAAGGGGCATTGCAAGGGAGGGAGAGACAGGCTTATTGGGAGGTGGTAGCTGGGGAGGCAGGTGCTGAGTAGATTGGAGCAGGTGAGTCTGGAGAGGAGAACATAATGGAGGTACTGGGGCAAGTGAGTATATAGAGGTAAAGGGTACAGGATCTGTTGCTGTGGGCTCTACCTTCATGAAGAATTGGTTAAGGCAAATCTGGAAGGATGCCCTCTTCTCCTCATATTTTTCCTTGTAACACCACAAGGCAATATTGATCCCTCTCTCGACCTTACTGTACCTGGCAACGTTGGGATCCTGAGCCTCGAACTTTGCCAATCCCTCCTTTATCAGGGCAAACATTTCTTCCAATTCCCTGGTTGTGAATCTCTTGGGCTCTGGACTTGATAGTTCTTCCTTCTCTTCAATCATCTGCTTCTCCAGTTGAATGAGGTCCTCGGTAGATAACTCCTCACCATGAGATATCAGAAGCTCTTTCACATCATCAGCCTCCACCCTCAACTCGAGCTCCTTATTCATGACAACTATATTTTTGGTTACAGCCTCAACTATCTGCTTAAAGCCTCAGAAGTCATTCACAGAATAGAGGCATGCTTTTATTGGCCCTTTCAAGTTCGTTTGCATCACTTCCTCCCAAGCATCAGCAATATTGTTCACAGCATGCAGAATATTGTACGACTTCCAGAAGTCCTTGAGAATTAAGATCTTGGCCTTCTCAGTTGCCCTGAGAGCAATAGCAGTTGTTCTTCGGAGGTAGTAGGCCATGAATGAGACAATGCCCTCTGATCCATCGGCTGTAACAGTGAAGTGGTATTAGGTAGAAGTTAAACCACCTTTACATTAGGATGAAAGTCATCCAAATGGGCAGGGTGACCAGGGGCATTGTCCAGGATTAGCAATACCTTATAGACACAAAATGGTTGCTGAAGCAGTCCTCAAATATTTGAAAGGTTATCCAAGTCGTCTTGTTTGATTTCCAGATGACTGGCAGTTTACCCTTCCAAACGCCCTTGAGTGACTTGGGATTCCTGCCAAATGAACCAACAATGGCTTCAGCTCACAGTCTCTAGCAGCTTTAGCTCCCAAAATCAAAGTCAGTCTCTCCTTGCTGACTTTATAGCCTGGTGCTGTCTTCTCCGTGGCAATGTATGTTGAACTAGGCATACGCTTCCAGAACAAGGCAGTCTCATCCACGTTAAATACCTGTTTGGCACAGTAACCCCCCTCCCTTATTATCTGAGCCAAAGCAATCGGAAACATTTTTGATGCTTCCTTATCACCACTAGCAGCTTCACCTTGCACTCCTATGTTATGCAAATTAGCACGAGCCTTAAAACAATTATACCAACCCTACTAGCCACAAACTTTTCACTTGCACTCTCTTCCCTCCTTTCTCTTTTCAAGGCTTCGAACAGTATTTTATCCTTTACTGTCTTAACTGTCTTATCATGAGGCTCACTGGGATTTGCCGTAAATTCTGGTCTTCAAGCCAAAGCACTAGCAATCTCTCCATCTCGACCATAAGGCAACTACGCTGCCTAGTGATCACAGTGGAAATCATAGGAGTCGAACCTTTCACATGGTCATGGATACGATCTTTGTCTATGATGATCGTGGTCACGGTCTCATAGGCTAATCCGAGATTGCGGCCAATATTCGTAGTAGTTTCTTCCTTTTCAGCGCAGTATACGATTGCAATATTAATTTCCATGGTGATGGCTTTTCTTCTCTTCATAGCACTGCTCTCAGGACTATCACCAACATGCTTGAGAGACACAGTAATGTCAGTAACAAGCGAACATGATTTAACCAAACGAGAGAGCAGATAAGCACGAGGCACAATATGGCTGGTGAGAATAAACTGAGTGGTGGTTGTTCTTCTTCTAATGCACCCTAACACCGTATTCAGACACGATGCTCATCAAACTATTTCGAATAAAATTGTATTTACAGCAATGTGTTTAATATTTGTTTCAGATTCAATATAATCCTTCAATGTAACCAAAACATATAAACATATAAATAAATAAAGCCATTTACTTAATAAATACGAATACAGCTGTGCTGCGAGCTGTGTATTCATGTGTAATTCAAATAAAATCGTATTTACAGCTACGTGTTTTGTATTTTTTTTTTAAATTCAATATAATCCTTCAGTATGGCCAAATATATAAGCAAATAAATAAATAAAGCCATAAACTTGATTAATACAAATACAGGGGGTCCCCATTTTACGTCAGAGTTCCGTTCCTGACAACTGACTTAAGTTGATACATGCCTATTATTCGAACCTAGGTTCCCACAATTCTAAAATTAAATACTCTAATACATAGAAAAATAATCTGAGTTCTTAATCTAATACATAAAAATAGTTAAAGCACACTATACAGTATTGTTTACCTTTATTACTGTGGTTGATTTACATTTGGATGACTGTTATGTTGGAAAAATTGATTTTTTAATAATTCATTAATTATTTATTTGCCTTTGATGTAACCTCAGAACTACTTAAAACCGGGACCCCCTGTACAGCTATGCTGCTAGGTGTGTACTTGTCCGCTGCGCTCACAAACTGTTCAGCACGAGCTGTTTGAATTTATCGCACTAGCCAGGTAGGTAGAAAAATTAAATAGTTAATCATTTATTAATTATTTATTGTCCTCCGACGTAACAGCGAGACGACATAGCTCGGTATGACATTCTACAAGAACCTCCTGTATTATTATTATTATTATTCTTATTATTCTTATTATTATTATTATTATTATTATTATTATTATTGCTTGTTGCTGGATGTGCAGCAGAATAACCTCATGTTTTCCCCTGTGTGTTATAGTATATAGTTTTCCCCATGAGGGAGGGGTGTCGCATGATGGAAGTCGTGCTGAAGCCAGAATCTGAAACTTGTAACAAATCTTGAGGGGTAACGGTCGAGGGCACAGATGTTTTATTACATGCCCTCACTTTTATTGGGTTTTGGGTCCAGGCCATGTTTTCCCTTGGTACCACCAAGATTTATGGCTAGACACATGGAACTAAACTCCGGCGCCATGCACCCCCAAGAGGCCTAAAAGATAAGGGACCCTCGGTCCTCGAAAACACCACAAGTCGTGAAGAGAAACGTGAGAGGCTAGAAGTCAAGGGTGAAATAGAATACTCTCCCAATTGTTTTTCTGCGGTACGGTCAATGTTTGTAGAAAGTGTCAAGGAGATATATGACCGGACCCATGGGACTTAGCATCTGGCATCAAGTACCTGAAGAGGATGGGAAAGGCGAAGAAGTTAGCCATTTCCTAAACCACAAGAAACACAAACATTTGACCCGTACGTATGTACATGCCCTGGAGAGATACCCAATAGCCACGCTCTGACCTGGAACTTTTCCGTTCTATAGGCTTGTTGAAATAGCTCTTCCCCAAAATAGGAGGGACTCCACTTCGAACCTGGAGTTGAATTGCAGGACTGGATGTCACTTGAGTTCATTGGCGGGACTGGATGTCAAGCCACGCCCTGCCCTTGGGGTATTTCAAGAACCACCCAGGGCAGACACAGTTAGTTAGAACTTTGCCCGGGGCACGAATAGATCATAGATTGTGATAGTCATAGGGTGGGGGGGCATTGAGGCGTCGAATGTGTTGTACTCTAGAATAAATTAAGATAAAGGAACCACTGCTTGTCCATTCTTACCTTGCACCCTTCTGGTACTAATATTAACGTAGTGAGAAGAATTCATCACGACAACTGGTGACACGTGGTGGAATAGTAATTAACTTTACGACAGGGGGAGTTAAGAATACTTCCTCCGTGTTCCCCCGAGTTTCGTAAAAGTCGACTGAATGGGGCAGAGCAGGGGGACTGGTAATCCCTTCCTCTGCAATTTTGCTTCCTACGAGTAGCCAAGAGATGCAGGGGGTATTCTGGCAGGAGAGGTCCAGCCAGAACCCTAGTAATTGAGTCTCTGAATGTAGGTGGCTGTGGTGTAAATGAAAGTAAGAGGGAGGTAATAGGGAGTATGTTTGTGGAGAGAAAGATAGATGTACATAGAGATGTGCGTAGAGATAAAAGGGAAAGGTGAGGTGACATTTGTGAGTGTGGTAGGTAGGATGTCTGGAAGTGAGAGGGGGAGAGGAAGAGAGAGAGTGGCTCTGTTAGTAAGTGAAGAATGTGTGGTGGAATGGAAAGAAGTATCTTCTCAAATAATAGTGGCTAAAATGAGGTTGGGATGTGAGGCTTGGTCGTTTTTGAGTGCATATGGCCCTGGCAGTGAAAGCAGTGAGGAAAAAAGAAAAGAATATGACTGCTAGAGTAGGGGATGATCCAGTGGATAGTGTAATTGGGAAGTATGGAATTCCTGGTAGGAATGAGAGTGGAGAGAAAATGATATAAATGTGTATTGAGAGGGAAATGTTGATTGCTAATACTATATTTAAAAAGAAGGATGTGCACAAGTATACATTGGTCAGAGTTGATAATGAAGAGTAGTTGTAATGGATTATGATGTTGTGAATAGGAGGGTGATTGCAAAAGTATTGGATGTGGATGTACTGAGATGAGCTAGTGGTGGAATATCTGATCATTATTTATTGGAAAGTAGAGTGAGTGGGAGAAAAGTGGAGATAAAGGAGAAGCAAGAGAGGAAGAGAGGTGCTAAAATTGTGAGAAATATGTGGAATGTAGTGAAAGAGAAAGTGGAGGAGGGAGTGGAAGAAGTATGGGGATGATTCAAGGAGAAAGTTATGAGTTGTGCCGAGGCAGTGTGCAGAAGGAGTCTAATTGGTGATATGAGCAGGTGAGTACATTAGTGGCTGAAGAGAAGCAGGCTTATGAGGTATGGTTTCAGGGAGATAATGTAAAGGCGTATGAAAGGTTATTGTGCAAAGAGGAAATTAGCTAAGCATGTGGTGAGGGAGGCAAAGAGAGAAGCGGATGTAAGGTGGGGCAGATGCTTGTCTAAGAATTTTGAATGGCATAAAAAGATATTTTGGAAGGAAGTGAAAAAAGTGAGGAAAGGTGTGTGTGGTAGGGAGGAGAGGGTGAAAGGAGGTAGATGATAGAGAGGCAGAGATTGTGGCTGTGGGAAACGAATGGAGAATGCCAGTGTTAGGTGATGAAAATGATAGAGAAATACCAAAAGAGGAGGTACATTTGGCATTGAGAGAAATGAAAGCAGGTAAAGTGCCAGGAATAGATGGGTGTCATGCTGAATGCTTGTCAGAAGGTGGGAAGGCATTAGTAGAATGGATGGTTAGGGTGTTGAATGTATGTTTCAGGAAAGGGAGGGTCCCAGTTGATTGGAGGAGTGCATATGTAATTCCACTTTACAAAGGGAAAGGAGATAAGTATGAGTGTAGTAGTTTTAGAGGCATTACTTTATGGAGTGTAGTTGGTAAGGTGTATGGAAGCGTGTTAATCGGGAGAATTAAGAAAGGTACTGAGAGATTGTTTGGGGGAGAACAAAGTGGATTCAGGAGAGGAAGAAGATATGTGGATCAGGTGTTTGCAGTAAGACAGGTGTGTGAGAAGTTCTTGGAGAGAGGTAGGGATGTTTTTTGAGCTTTTATTGACTTAAGGAAAGCGAATGACAGGGTAGATAGAGAGGGGTTGATGAGTGTGTTGCGACTGTATGGAATAAGTGGAAGTTTGTTGAATGCGGTGAAGAGTTTTTGCATGAATAGTAGAGTTTGTGTGAGAGGTGGGAATGATATGAGTGATTGGTTTGAGGTGAATGTAGGGTTATGTCAAGGTTGTGTAATGTCTCCATGGTTGTTTAATGTGTATATGGATGGAGTGGTAAGGGAAGTAAATGAAAGAGTATTAGACAGAGGCTTGGAACTAGTGGGTGAGGATGGAAGGCTGTGAAAAGTGAATCATTGCTATCTGCAGATGATACTGCACTGGTGGCTGATGCTGAGAATGAATCGAATCATATGGTTGCTGAGTTTGTTAGTGTATGTGACAGAAGGAAGTTGCGGGTGAATATTGGTAAAAGTAAAGTCATGAGATGCACGAGGAGTGTTAATGTTTGCAGATTGAATGTAGGAGTGAATGGGGAGTTGCTTGAAGAAGTTGAGAGTTGCAAGTATTTGGGGTCGCATGTATCATGGAGTGGACGAGTGCATGTAGAGGTAAATCACAGATTGAAGAAAGCAAGCAAATGTCTAGGTGGGTCGAAAAATGCAATGAGAAATAGATATTTGGGAAAGAATGCAAAGAGAAGGATATATTTGGGAGTGATTGCACTGACAGCATTGTATGGAGCAGAGACTTGGAATGCAAGAGAGGATGAAAGGAACAAGTTGAATTTAATGGAGATGAGGTGTTTGAGAAGTATTATTGGTGTATCTAAAATAGATAGAGTAAGAAATGAGGATGTCAGGCAGAGAACGGGTGTTGGAATGAAGCTGTCGAATTGGTTAGATCAGTGTCTTAGAGTTGGTATGGACACATGGAAAGGATGAGTGATGAATGAATTGCGAAGAGAGTGTGGAGTTAGGTCAAGAGGGAGACCTAGAATAAGATGGATGGATGGAGTGAAAGGAGCACTGAATGCACGTGGAATGTCAATGGAACAAGGAAGAGTGTGTGCAAGAGATAGGAATTAGTGGAGGAAGATTGTGCATAGATGACGTGGGCCAAAGGGATTTCTCGTACCTTCTAGCTCAGTGAACTGTGATGGACGGGTGTAAAGGGAGTTTCCGTATGATGAAGCGGTGGGGGAAAACCAGCTGCAACTGTCGGGCCTCATTGTAGAATATCCTTGCCCGCCTACCTTGTGGATGACCCAAGCAGGGTGGAAGGGAGATAGACGTAGCAACTTTTATCCCCAAGGAGCTGAGAGGAGTGGTTGAGGTATGTGTGGACCACGATGGATGTGTGTTTCTTAGCTCTGCCATCCCCCTTAAAAGGAGGAATGAGGCATGCGTATATGTGTTATAGTATAGAACTAATATAGATAGGGAGAAATAATACTCACATTTCCTCTTTCCCCAATTTTTTGTTGTAATTTTTACTGTAAAAGAGGTGATTGAAAATTCATGGATGAGTTGGGTCTTGTTATGGGGATCTTGTTATGCTTGGCCACCACAGTCCTTTATTATTATTGTGGCCGTCCTCCTGACTAAGTTAATGAGGCATTATGTTTAAGAGAAATAAATTTATTATTACATTTATATTTTACTTCTGGTTTTAGATTAGTACGGATTGGTGTGGTCCAAAATTCAATTGTTAAAGAGACTACAACACCAATTGCAGATCAGCGTGCTGCCATCTATACTAAAATAACAAAAATTACAGAAGCTGCTTCGCTATGTGGTGTTAACATCATCTGTTATCAGGAAGCCTGGAGTAAGTATAAATAAATTTTATTCTCTCCATTATTATTTTACATATTATGTAGTTTGCACATTGGAAGTAGCAATGCAATAATGCTCATTGCATATCTGATGTATATCAAGCAAGTTTTTGTTACTTCATATAGATTTTTATTGCAAAAAATCGTAGAGTAGACCAGATTTTGGTTGCTGTGAGATAACTGGAATAATATTTGATCATATTTTGCATGGAAGATATGTTTTATACTGTACATTCCTAATTTTAATGAAGCATATATATATATATATATATATATATATATATATATATATATATATATATATATATATATATATATATATATATATATATATATATATATATATATATATATATATAATTTGTAATAAGATATCTATACTCCAGTTTGTGTTTTGTATATTTATATAAAGCAACAATAACATTGTTGCTAACTTGGATATAGATATTCTTCTATCAAATTTTATTCTCATTGACTGACGAAGTAGTTTACAGAAGTACACTACTTTCATACCTTGTGTAATTTCAAGTTTAGGCTATTGTTTATGCATTTAGTAGTGTTCTATGAGTAGTTTCATATTTTGTTATAATGGGTATAAGACTTGCAATTCACATACAACTAGACTGATTGCCCTTTGAAACCTTCAGTGGATATATGTTTGAATAGCTATAGAAAAAAATATGTTGATATAGACTAGGTGACATTATTAAAAAAAATTTAGTGAAACTGAGTCTTATCTTCTGTGTACTTAGAATTTTTTTATTTTATTTTTTTATTTTATTTATTATTTTTTTTTTATGATTGTGACACCAGGACGGGCCAAAAAAAATATATATATAAAATAAAACAGCCCTCATCGGGCCTGGGCACAAAGAATACATAAAGTAAAGGGAAACAGAGATGGAGAGTGTAATGACTAGTCAGATGTGAAGGGATAATAAAAGAAGTGTGATGAATATCCAAGAATATTTAGTGTAGCTGTAGGCATAGAAAAAGAACAGTAACTGAAGGAAGACTTAACATTGAACTGTCCTGGACAGACCTATTTAAGTTCATAAAAACCTTCAGCTGTAGTATCGCAACGGTAAAATCATATGCAATTTATTCGACAGCAATGCCATTTGCATTTTGCACCAGAGAGAAGCAGCCATGGTGTGAGTTTGCGGAGAGTGCTGAGAATGGGCCAACCACTCAACTTTGCCAGGAAGTAAGAAAGTTTTTAAGAATTGATATTAAACTATCAATTTTATTGTCATATATGTTTTGATCTTTTTTTTCATAGTGCCAAGATTGTAGGCAGGTATTATCTCTTGTACCAGAATCATTTTGTGATTGTAAACAAGAAAGTTTTTGTTCATCTGCATATCGTTCTGAGTAGCCAATATTTTGTTTGTAGCTAAGACATATTCAGCCTTCATAGTCAGGGATGTGTTGTGTCCTTGTTAAGCAGCAGCACTATTGAGAAAGTGTAGTATGCTGGTAAAGTAAAATTTCTCTTTGTACAATAAAAGCTTCAATGTCAGGAATATTTTTCTGCAGTGTTTCTGTATATGTCAGACATTGAGGCATATTAAGTGACCATTATTACCAAAATTCATTAATTTACTTTTAAATATTTGATGACTTAGGGAGGTGGACATTGCAGGTAAAAAGGAGCATCTGGTCCATGATTGTGGAAACGTAATGATGCTCTAGATTTAGAAGGCAGTGGAGTATCTGTAGAAAATAAGAGATATGACATGGAATTGCATTTTAGCCATTTTGCCTTTGTTAATGATAGAGAGGCACCAATGTGGCCCAAGATTATCACAGTATCATAACATGGGCAATGATGACGAGCTGGAATGCTCAAGTGTGATTTACATGAGTGTACTGGTAGGATTAGCAGATAAAAATTACTTTTGAGTTTCAGTAAGAGTAATTGCATGTATGGAAATTTTGCCATGGGTTGGGGCAGTTTTGAATTAAGATAAAATTTTAGATTTTGCAAAAGGGAAAGCTTGTGAATGTTGCAGTATAGCTCTGACTTTGTTTTGTTGTGTTTGGTTGTTTTGGTGCCTAGTTCCAACTGTATTTCTGTGGAGGGTAGCGTTCATGTTAATCTCATCTAATTGTATCTACAGCTCGTCATTGCTTGTACCTTTTTTACCCATTGCTTTACCTGGTATTGAGGCTTAGGTTGATAGTTTGTGGCTATCAGCTTCTGATGTATGGTCTTGTCTTGCTTTCCTGAACAAGGTTAGGTCATTGGGCATTTTGTGTCTGTTAGGTACTTTCTCCAATAAACTTCCCTTCCATTTTAGTTATTGTCACATTTTTTTTTGCTTATTTATAATATTGTCTTGTGTTCCTTGTCCTCATGATCTTTTTGGATCCCTCAAGAAATTTTGTTTCATATGACTTACGTCTGTAAGTCATGTGAGATTGCTGTTTTTCACGAGTGTTTGGCTATGAATATTTGCTTAAATTGTTATATGGTATCATTACCTGCTTTTTTATTGGTCTCATGAGGATTTTGCCCCATGTTTTCTTGCCTTTTGCTGCTTGCCTATTCTTGCTTTGTCTCCCTGAGATTCTCTTCCAGGATGACGTCTTGGATGTGGACAGTACTCTTTATGGATTTGTCATTATCTCTGATCCGTCCATGTTTTTAGCCTTCCTCCTTTTCGTATTTTGTCCCCATTCTCATTTTATCTTATGATGTCCTTTTCCTCTGCTTCTCAGGTTTGTTTAAATTTTTACTGCTTAGATCTCTGCAAGATAGTAATTTTTCATTTCCCTGTTATATCCTTCTTTCATTTGAGAATATGGAGGCTGTCGAAGAGAAGGGATACTATATTTATTGCCACCAGTATTCCCCAATCTCCATTTGGTTCCTTTTGTGATCCTCTAGGTGTGTTATTGTTTTCTTGGCCTCCATTGCTTAGCTTGGTATTTTGCCATTATATATGGCTCTCTTTTTTTTCTTGGGCCATCTTGGAGTCTTGTATATTTCTGGATATTACTGATTGTGATCTCATTTGCCTGTTTGTATGAGTTTGGCGGGAATCACCCAGTTTTTCCTTGCAATGCATCGTTTATGCACTCAGTACTCTTTGTCCTTTTCTCACTGGGGGGTATATGATGTTGACTGTTAAAGTTCATAGCAATGGCCTTTTTCATTTCTTATTACTACTTCCCATACACCCCAGCTGGGTTATGGCTACTTACCTGCTTCATGTGGGAGTGGCAAGGTAGTTTTTTCTTACCATAAAGTGTTAGGTTGCACTTTTGTGTTTCTTTCCAGCATCTGTTGCTACTTCTCCGTTCAAACCTTCTTTCTTCATGTGTCAGATGGATAAACCAGTTTTAGGTGTGTTTTTCAGGGCTTCCTCATCGTAATTCAAGATATTATCTATTATTTTAATTTGGAGATGAATGTCTTTTCTTTGCAGGATATTGCAGAGTCATTATGCTTTCTGCTTTGGTGATGATATGGTTGTTGTAGTGCTTAGTTCAATCATCATATCATATGCTTGGGCTGGTTCCATGGGACGTTACGTTTTACTGACCGGACTTTCATTGTCTACATGCCACCTTTTCTTGCTTACCTTGTTATCATTTGAGGCCCTTTTAGGTTCTTAGTTGGCTCCTCTTTTCATCACAGAACTTTTCTATGGCTTCTCAGGTGTATAGGGATTTGTCCTATTGGATTTGGGTTTTTACATTTCTTCATGGATTAATTTTTGCTTTTTCATTCTCCTCTTCCCTCTTTATTACAGCTTCATTGCGTTTTCCAGGGCTAGCTCTTGATCTATTAGTCCATGCATTTATTAGAATGAAGCATTTAGCATAGAATATTTCCTCTTTGGCTATTTAGGTTTGTTACTCAAATGGGGATGGCATTTCCTCTTCTATGTGGATGCCCTTTTCCTCTCATTCTTGTTTCCTTGGTATCTGGACCTTATGGGCTGTTGTTACTTGCTCTTAAAGTCTTCTAATGTCTTTAGTTGCTTTGTTAGGGAGCCATGAGATATGCATTTTATTATTTTTGGCAAGTTGGCTTCTACACTAACTGTTTAGTTTTGTTTCTTGACTGCCTTCTCTTTAAAAGTTACTGGGTTATGTTCAGTTGTAAGTCTTCATTCATCTTTCTAGTTGTTTGTTTTACTGTTTGGTTTGTAGAGTCATTCGCTGCTTTGAGGTTTAGTGGGATTATCAAACTATTTTTGTATTAAAGATTCCTATCTTTTTGGCTTTGCTTTCCTGTCACTCCATTCAGTTCTTTCTTATGAGGGCTATGTTCTCACTCCTGTTTATCAGCTGTTCAAGTTGTATCTTATTTTGGTGGTTTTTTTTCTTCCTCGGATATTCTTTGCTGGTTCTTGTTGCATTCTTTGCTTTTTTTTTGTTACAATCCTTTTAAAGTATATTTTCCCAGATGGTTTAGCTTGCTTATACCTTATTTTTAGAGTTGTTTCTCCTTCCATTTGCAAGAGTTAGCAGCCTTAGTCCTTGAGGTTTTGATGAGTTTCCCTGCAGTTCCTTCCTGGTGTTTGAGGTCAACATTACTTGACCTTATATTTGGTAGTGGTTTTCTTTGTCTCTCTATTTGGGTCCATTGGGCTATATTTTAGGAATGGCCGTTCTTTTGCCGTATTAGATATTCTGTATTAGTATATTCTTTGATTTTGCTCTTAATGATTGTTCCTCTTTTTCACTGTAGGCAGTATGCTTTTATTTGTTCAGTGGGGTAGGGGATACCCAACGTGCTGGTTTTGAGGACCTAGCTTTTGTGTTTGTGTGCTGTTGCATAGTGGCGGCCAACCCCGTTGATATGCGTTTTTGTTTTGACTTTGTTGTAGTTTCCTTGTCTGTATTGTGCTTACATTATATTTCAAAGATTTTTTGCAAAGATTTATTACATTTTGTTCATTATTACTAATACAGAGGGTCCTTATTTAAAATCGGGGTTCTGTTCCTGACACCTGACTTGCAGCGGATTTCGACGTAAGCCGGAACACCTACATTCGAACCTAGGTCCCCCGACCAATGTTAAAAATAAGTTCTTTAAAACATTGGAAAAAAATGTGTTTGTAATCTATGATAAAAAAATTACTAACACTAATCTTAAAAATATTGCTAACTTGAAATTAACATTAATCTATAGATATAAAGTTCTCCTTGTAAGATACAGGGACTGTATAATAAAACTACACTATGAACATAAAAATATTTATACTGTATTAGACTACAATAGTACTGTATAGTACAAAACTGTAGGTACTGCATTGCTTTATTCATATGGTTTGCTTGCATAGGGAGGGAGATATTGGCATATTAGGAGGATGTTGGAGAAGCAGCTGCTGAGGAGACTGGGGCAGGTGAGTCTGGAGAAGCAAAAGAACATACAGTACTGTACATTATCTGTAGAAAAAAATACTGTACTATAAATTCTCATTTGTAAGATACTGTGTAATAAAACTACATA
>JAXCGZ010013689.1:0-17500 GCA_037179515.1 Halocaridina rubra
TTTCATTAGTTATACCTTGTGTGTGTTTTATTGTAATACCATAAGTAATATTGTGCATCTACCTACATGAATATATTCATTGAGAGACAATATTATAACTATCATTTATTTTGTCATTAATTTCATCATTTTCTCATGAATAATTGAAATTTGTTTGTAAAGCTAATCTAAATCTTAGGAAATCTTTAATTATGAATAATATGATAAAATTATATACTTTTGTTTTAGAATGTGATGCTCGTCTGCTTTGTTTACAGAACGGACGAGGATTCTCTCTGAGGACAGCATCAGGTGATGACCTATTGTTAGAGACTCGTAAAATTCGTGTAAATTTATAAGCCTCCCATTTCGCCCCTTGGACTAGTGCTGTCGAATTTGTCAAGCAGTGACTCTATTTTAATATTGCATAAAGTTTTTGGATTTTGAACAATTATAATTTGATGTTAAGTGTTGTTTATTTTGATGTGTCCAGCAGTCGTGCCTGGAGCTATAACTCTTTGTTATTTTTGTAAAATTTAACCTTTTCTTTTGGGCTGAAATATTGCTCTCCATTATAATATTAACTTTTTTCCAATATATTTTTATATTTTATTGATGAGTCTTTCATTTAAGCCTGGATTTATGCAGTGTTCAGTTAATATTATTTAGTGTATTTGTGTTATTAACCAGTGGGAGTTCTCCACTAACTATTAAGCAAACGTAACTCATGCCCTTCCCCTTTAGTACCGTACAGTTTGTCTTATATTTAATTATAAGCCAGTAAGTTTTAGCCCAACTTTATTTGAAGTTGGAGTAAATATTTTTGTGTACGGTAGCCTGCAAAAAACTGAGAGTAGACTATTCATTGACCAGGTGAAAGCAGGCATTCTGGGAATAGTCACCACATATTCTAGTTTTTTCTGGTCCTTCGAACCGGATATGGTGCCTAGCCTAGCTAGCATACTTTACTACATTTACTGAATGGAATTTGGAATAGGCTACCTTTGGTATTGTTTTTGAACTTTGATATTAAAACACTGCACATAAATCCATGGCATATTTATTGTGATATCACTGCTGATGTCGAATTCTTTAGTCCAAGGGAAGGTTTAGATTAGCTATTTGAATACATGCGTGTGTAATCAAGTGTACCTAGGATATAAATATTATAATCCTAGTGAATTTTGGTATTAGTTTAGTTTGGCCACCTAGCCAAAATTATTGTGATTTGTATAAGGTAAAGATTAATCCAGCAAGATGTCTTTACCATTAATTGATGAAAGTAAAGCGTTTGAACTTTACAAGGTTGTAACCGATGATCTGACAGATATGCTCAGTTCTATAGAACATGACCTTAAAGCGTCTCCTCCACCATCCTTACGGTCGTTACAGTTTTCAGAAGCAGAACTTACAAAGTTGTACGAGTCCATTGATGTACATTGGACAGCTAGTCAAGATGCTATTGATAGTACCCAGCTTAGCCAAGTTTCTAGAGAGCACAGAACTCTGAAACGTAATGCCTATAAAGTGCTCATACAAATTAAGTCAGCTATAGATGATCATTTGTCCTTTGGTAGTCAAGCACAAGCTACAACTAGTCAAGCTTCTAGTCAGACAGTAGTACCTGCTAGACCTCTTCCACACCCTAAGTTGCCTGAGATTAAGATTCCTGAATTTGATGGTCAGTTGAGTCAGTGGAATTGCTTTTGGGATTCCTTTAGTAGTTTAATTGATAATCGTCAAGACATTGACCCAGTATTGAAATTTAGCATGCTCAGATCTTATTTGAGAGGTAAAGCTTATAGAACCATTGAAGGTCTTCCCATAACTAGTGGTAATTACAGTATAGCATTAAGTTTGTTGAGAAAAAGCTTTGCCGATAATGACCTTTTGTTGCAACAATTACATTTAGACTTGATGAACATCAAACCCCCTGAACATAATTTAACTGAGTTGACTGAATTTCACTTAACATTTCAACGTTTGTTGATGCAAATAGAGGGTGTAACCCAAGTACCTTGTGATGACTACCTAATAAAAGACATAATTGCTAAGAAACTTAGTCCTAAAACTTTAGAGTACCTTTTTAATAAGTACAGTACTTATACTTTGACTATTACACAATTGAAGGATGGTATTGGACACCTTATCAAGGTCATGGAATGTTCTCGTATTCTCTCTGATCAGTCTAGGAATAAGCAAGGTTCACATTCTGATGCACATTCCAAAACTAAAGTAGTAACTAGTCAGAATTCTAGTACAAATTCTAATCATAGGTTTAGTACAGTACCTAAACAAGTAGTTGTGTCCCAGACTCAAAATAAGTCTAATTCGTCATCTAGCAATTCAAGTACTTGGAACAAACCTTGTCTCTTTTGTAAGGATATTCATAATACTAAGTTTTGTTCTAATTACGCAACTCATGAAGCCAGGAAGAACAGAGTTAGAGAGTTAGAACTATGTTTCGTGTGTATGCAGAAAGGCCATAGAGCCTCACAGTGTAGAGAGACGGCTGAGTGTAGAAATTGTAATGGCAAACATCATACCTTTCTCTGCATGAAACTAACCAACCGTAGTACTGCAGTTAATCAAGTGTCAGTTGCGTCTAATGCCCCAACAGTTATTAATAATGGAACTAACCTTAACAGTAACATTCCCACTAATCAAGTAGTAGTGGATGATAAGTTTAGAATCCTGTCAGGAAGAGATGACAGTGTCGCTAATTCCGTTCAAATAGATGTCCAGACTAATAAGGTTCCACTTCCTTCAGTAGCACTTCCTACAGCAATTGTTAAGATTTCTGGTGCTGGGGTACGTGAAACAGTTAGGATGTTTTTAGATACCGGTGCTCAACGGTCTTTCATTCATTCTGCAGTAGTAAAGCGCCTTAAACTCAATCCAGTGTTTCGCATCTCACTTAAACTGACTTCATTTGGTAATCAAGCCGAAAACATTTTGTGTGACGTCGTTCGTGTTGTAGTACGCATTGGTACACAACGTATTCCGATTTATGCTGTCGTCTATGATAAGGTTAACACTACGTTATATGTACCTGGCATTGCTAGAGTTGCAGAAACACTCACAAAAAAGGGGATCAAACTGGCAGATCCTAACGTTGAGTCTGATGTGATTAGTGACATAAGTATGGTAATTGGTGCAGATTACTATTCTAGATTTGTGACCAACCATACTTTCTATTCTGGAATTACACTTTTGTCTAGTCCAGCAGGTTCGATTATCTTTGGACCTATGCCAAAGTGGGCAATTAGTTCTCAGTCAGTTAACACAGTTAATGGGCAACATGTGCTTTGTGCTCGTGTAGGAGTACAAACCCTTGAGTCCGAAGTTCAGAACCTTTGGAATTTAGATGTTATTGGTATTAAGAATGAAACTTTAACACCTGAGGAAGTACAATCAGTGAGTCATTTTGAGTCCACTTGCCAGAAGGCCGACAATCAGTATCTTGTGGAATTACCCTTTAAGGGCACTGAGAGACCAGCAACTAACTATAGAAGAGCTTATGGTCAGTTCATGTCACTAGCTAAATCCTTTGCAACTCGTCCAGAACTTTATGGACAATACTCAGAGATTTTTAATGAGTACATTGAATTGGGATTCATTGAGAAAATTGATAACCCTTCAGTTACAGACGGACTGACTCATTACTTGCCTCATCATCCAGTCTACAAGAATTCTCCTACCACTCCTATTAGAGTAGTGTTTAATGCTTCTAGTAGAGCTGACTCACAATCAAAGAGTCTGAATGAATGTTTACTAACAGGCCCAAGCCTAACCCATAAACTTGTTGATTCACTCATTGAATTTCGTACTAACCCTGTAGCTGCTGTATCAGACATTTCCAAAGCCTTCCTACGTATAGGTATTTTGCCAAACTGCAGAGATTTCTGTAGATTCTTGTGGTTCGAGGATGAAACACTTCAGAAGGTAGTTACCTATAGATTTAAAGTAGTACTCTTTGGTACAACATCATCTCCCTTTTTGCTTCAGAAAACACTCACATATCATTTGGAGACACATTCACATCCAGTAGCTAAGTCTCTGATCTCTCATTTCTATGTAGATAACTTTGTTTGTACCTATTCAGACTCTGAACAGTTAAAAACAGAGTATCCCATAGTACATTCTATTTTAGCAGAAGCCTCTATGCCATTACAAGGTTGGGTGAGCAATGATGTAAAATTTAATGATGAAGTAGGTGTTAATCATGACCAATTGGATCTGAATAACGTAAATGTTTTAGGAATTTCTTGGAATGTTGTAAACGATGAAATCAAATTGTACTCCAGTAAGAAAGTGTGCAAGGAGGAGTGTGTGCATCATCAAATCACCAAGAGATCAGTTGTATCTGTAATTGCTAGTGTATTTGATCCTTTAGGATTGTTATCACCAATCTTGATCAAGGGAAAGTTATTCATTTCAAAATTATGGAGAAGTAAGTGTTCTTGGGATGAACCTTTGCCAGAACCTTTAGTACAAGAATTTTCAGTTATTTGCAGAGATTTGAATCAGATGTCAACCATTCAATATCCTAGATTTGTAATTGTCCCTGGTGTATCAGATTTGCACATATTTTGTGATTCATCTAAAGTAGCTTATAGATTAGGACAAATGTTGTCAGGACTTAGGAAGCAGTTTTGGATCTCTAAAGGTAGAGTTATTGTGAAGAAAATATTAAAACCATGTATTTTGTGTAAAAAGGCAGTTGGCAAGACGATCTCTCAACCAGTTCCCCCTCCTTTACCAGAGGAAAGTCAGATTTGTTAGACCCTTCAACTCAGTTGGAGTAGGATAGGTTGTAATTGATGCCTTTAAATTTTCTGTTTTTGTTCTACACTTTATTTTGTTTGTACATGTGATTTATTTAGCTTCCTACCCTTTTTGGGGGGAGAGTGTGGTGATCTGTCTATCACACACAGTTTCATTAGTTATACCTTGTGTGTGTTTTATTGTAATACCATAAGTAATATTGTGCATCTACCTACATGAATATATTCATTGAGAGACTATATTATAACTATCATTTATTTTGTCATTAATTTCATCATTTTCTCATGAATAATTGAAATTTGTTTGTAAAGCTAATCTAAATCTTAGGAAATCCTTAATTATGAATAATATGATAAAATTATATACTTTTGTTTTAGAATGTGATGCTCGTCTGCTTTGTTTACAGAACGGACGAGGATTCTCTCTGAGGACAGCATCAGGTGATGACCTATTGTTAGAGACTCGTAAAATTCGTGTAAATTTATGAGCCTCCCATTTCGCCCCTTGGACTAGTGCTGTCGAAATTGTCAAGCAGTGACTCTATTTTAATATTGCATAAAGTTTTTGGATTTTGAACAATTATAATTTGATGTTAAGTGTTGTTTATTTTGATGTGTCCAGCAGTCGTGCCTGGAGCTATAACTCTTTGTTATTTTTGTAAAATTTAACCTTTTCTTTTGGGCTGAAATATTGCTCTCCATTATAATATTAACTTTTTTCCAATATATTTTTATATTTTATTGATGAGTCTTTCATTTAAGCCTGGATTTATGCAGTGTTCAGTTAATATTATTTAGTGTATTTGTGTTATTAACCAGTGGGAGTTCTCCACTAACTATTAAGCAAACGTAACTCATGCCCTTCCCCTTTAGTACCGTACAGTTTGTCTTATATTTAATTATAAGCCAGTAAGTTTTAGCCCAACTTTATTTGAAGTTGGTGGAGTAAATATTTTTGTGTACGGTAGCCTGCAAAAAACTGAGAGTAGACTCTTCATTGACCAGGTGAAAGCAGGCATTCTGGGAATAGTCACCACAGTGGGTGTATATATAATGAATAATGATGATGATCTTTTCTTATCGTAATCCTCTTTGTACCGGTGGAAGAAGCCTCCGCAGGCGCTTATTTACTATATTATTATCTTTTTTTATTTTTTTTATTTTATTTTTTTTAAATATAGTAAATAAGTGCCCGCGGAGGCTTCTTCCACCAGTACAAAGAGGATTACAATAAGAAAAGATCATCATCATTATACATTATATATACACCCACCCTACTGGGTAGAATAGAATGATGGAGAGAGAGAGAGAGAGAGAGAGAGAGAGAGAGAGAGAGAGAGAGAGAGAGAGAGAGAGAGAGAGAGAGAGAGAGAGAGAGAGAGAGAGAGAGAGAGAGAGAATCTTTAATTAACTCTTGTTCATTCAGCCAAAACTACATTATTTATTGTAAAAATAATGGTTTAATTACAAATTCGTAATAATAATAATAATAATAATAATAATAATAATAATAATAATAATAATAATAATATAAATAATAATAATCATAATAATAATACTCTCCACAATCATCATCAAAGGAAAATTATTGTTAAAAATAATAATAATAATAATAATAGTAATAATAATAATAATAATAATAATAATAATAATAATAATAATAATAATAATAATAATAATAATAATAATAATAATAATCGGTTCCGGTTCCGGTTTTACGTCACGGACTCCCTTATCAACCAAGGGCTAGGACGGTTGCCTTCTTGCGAAGGACTTGTTTTGGCAAATGTAATCCTTACGCTGAGTGCATGCCTTTGCTAACCTCAGACCGTGACGGGGCGCGAACCCTCGACCTGACGCCTCAGAGTCGGAGACGCTACCGACTGAGCCACGGCGATTACAATAATAATAATAATAATAATAATATCTAAGGAGAATTTTTGGAATAGACATCATGAGAGTAATGTAAAGGTATATTAGAACCCAGCAGAGAGCTGGATATTCATTACACCTTTTATAATCCCTTCACATCTGACAGGTCATTACACTCTCCATCTGTTTCTCTTTACAACCTGATAAAGATTGTTTTATTTTATAATTTTTTGGTCCATCCTGGTGTCACAATAATCTTAAAAAAAAAAAAAAAAAAAAATGGGGGGGGTGTTATTCGCGAATTCCGAGTTTTTTACTATTATTTTTGGGGGGCGTTATTGCAATTTCGCATAGAAAAAAATCGCGTATAAAAGGAACAAGGTGTATATATATATATATATATATATATATATATATATATATATATATATATATATATATATATATATATATAATATATATATATATATATATATACCTTGTTCCTTTTATACGCGATTTTTTTATATGCGAAATTGCAATAACGCCCCCCAAAAATAATAGTAAAATATTCGGAATTCGAGAATAACGCCCCCCCCCCCCTTTTTTTTTTTTTTTTTTTTTTTTTTTTTTTTTTTTTTTTTTTTTTTTACAACAGGATGGACCAAAAAAATGATAAAATAAAACAGCCTTTATCAGGCTGTAAAGAGAAACAGATGGAGAGTGTAATGACCAGTCAGATGTGAAGGGATTATAAAAGATGTGTAATGAATATCCAGCTCTCTGCTGGGTTTTAATATACCTCTGCATTACTCTCATGATGTCTATTCCAAAAATTCTCCTTAGATCTTATTATTATTATTATTATTATTATTATTATTATTATCATTATTATCATTATTATTATTATTATTATTATTATTATTATTATTATTATTATTTTTAACAATAATTTTCCTTTGATGATGATTGTGGAGATTATTATTATTATTACTATTATTATTATTATTATTATTATTATAATTATTATTATTATTATTATTATTATTAATATCATTATTATTACGAATTTTTTAATTAAACCATTACTTTTACAATAAATAATGTAGTTTTGGTTGAATGAACAAGAGTTAATTAAAGATCTCTCTCTCTCTCTCTCTCTCTCTCTCTCTCTCTCTCTCTCTCTCTCTCTCTCTCTCTCTCTCTCTCTCTCTCTCTCTCTCTCTCTCTCTCTCTCTCTCTCTCTCTCTCTTTTCATTTCACTTACATTATATAGAATATATTTATATTAAAAGGAGAATAGTCTTACAAACAATGCATACATCAGTTACTTTACAAGCTGATGAGTCGTTTGGGGCAGCAAATGATACATTTAATAATGCACTTTTAATAAAAACGTTAATGAGTTAAAAGACCGTTAAATTAATTTCCTTTCCACGAATCCTTTGTAATGTCTCTCTTAAACAGGAATTAGGTAAAATTTTTCATCTTATTATGTAAATACAATTATTGCTTTAGTCTTAATCACGTTCATTACAGCGCTCATTTTAAAGGTAATAAACCTAAGTTTTAATTCGTTTTTTGTAAAGAAATATGGAGAGAGAGAGAGAGAGAGAGAGAGAGAGAGAGAGAGAGAGAGAGAGAGAGAGAGAGAGAGAGAGGAGAGAGAGAGAGGAGAGAGAGAGAGAGAGAGAGAGAGAGAGAGAGAGAGAGAGAGTAGAGAGAGGAGAGAGAGAGAGAGAGAGAGAGAGAGAGAGAGAGAGAGAGAGAGAGAGTAATTGGATACATTTTATTAACAAATTTGTCATTCAGAAACCAGATACAAATTTGAAAATGGAAGGAGGATGCAAAACACGTGTTCTGAAAATATTAAGAACATAAGAATAGGGGACACTGCAACATGCTTACTGGCTTGAAAAAGTTCAAAGACATGCCACGAAACTGGTGCCAGAAATACGCAATCTCAGTTATGATGAGAGGCTGAGGGAATTAGACTTACCATCACTCGAAGCTAGAAGAGTAAGGGGGGATATGGTGACAGTCTTTAAATTCCTTCATGGTTATGATAGAGTGGATAGGGATCGATATTTCGATATGGCTGGCTCTAGAACTAGAGGTCATAGTTTGAAGCTTCGTAAGAAAACTTCTTTGCAGGATGTAAGGAAATACTTTTTCAGTGTAAGAGTAGTTGATAATTGGAATTCGCTAAGCGAGGAGGTAGTTAATGCTATCTCAATCCATAGTTTTAAGGACAGGTATGATAAGTATCACTAAGTCTAAAATGGAACCGATCAGGAGACGGGAAGATACGAGCTTTGGGCTCTTTCCCGTAAACACAATTAGGTAATCACAATTAGGTAATCACACGAGGCAATTCCATTTTTGAATGATATTTTCAGCATGTCTAACCTATTCTATTCTACTCTACTTATTTATTCTATTTTTCTTTTTATGATTTTTCTAATAAACACTAATCTATTCATACCCACCCTACCTCTGTCATATGTCTATATAATCTACATTTGAAGGTGTCTAAGGTATTGGCATTTATTATCCTACTAGGAATACTCTACGGTATTACCAAGCCAATTTTCACCAATTTCCCTTCTGAACCTAAATTTATCAAGATTAAATCCATTACCCATTAGGAGTTCTGGTTTGATCATGAATTTTTTAAAGTTTATTAATATCACCCTTGTTAATCCCTTTAAACCATTTATACACCTCAATCATATCCCCCCTAACTCTGTGCCTCTCTAGAGAATGTAGATTAACTTTTTTTAATCTGTCATATGGTAGATTTAGGCCTTGCATAATTAATTTTTTTTTTCGTTTTTTAGTCTTGCTTTGGTTATTTATAATTCTTATTTTATCTTTATATACATTTGCAGATAGAGGTTCGTTCTCCTGCATCCTCCTCCTCTTCTACCACATAAGTAACTTGCTCACTGCCACCATGCATGTCCCAGTGTACTGTATAACTGTTGCCCACTGCATAATAGAGTAAAGTATAGTAATGTATGTTAATTTCTAGCTGTAAAGTGAATATGAATATCTTTTGTATACTCTTAAAAATAGATACAGGGCTTTCTGCTTTGCTATGTAGTAATAAAATATTTTTTTTACTTATCTTATATCTTTGGCATGGTGTGTCTATGTAAGGTTTGGAACGTATCTATGCCCTTTATCATTCTTTCCTATGGAATATAACTCGTTTTTTCACGCGATTTTCCATTTACACGACACTTCTGAGAACCTATCTAGGCGTTATTTTGAGAACAAGGTGTATATATATATACAGTAGTGACCCCAAACCAAGAACACCTGTACCCACGAACAAAATTTTGAACAAATTTTGAACCTAACCCAAGAACACGCATGTGTTGGCCAAGCCACCACGTGTCCCACTCACCTGCTCTCAGTTCTGCATTGGTGCCTGTGATGTGTGGTTCGTTCATGATCTGTTTATAGTTCTTACTTTATTTTCCATTGCTTTACCTTTCAGACAGCCCTTATTATGACTCCTACGAAAGTTAAAAATGTTATTGATATTGGCGTCAAACACCCTAGATGCATTACAGTGGAAACAAAGAAAGAAATAATTTCTAAACATGAAAATGGGGTTCGCGTGTCCAATCTCGCCATGCAGTATAACATGGCGAAATCGACCATTTGTATTATTTTAAAGAATAAAGAGATCTTAAAGGCGGCTGACGTGGCTAAGGAAGTAAATACATTAAAAAAGAAAAGGTCGCAAGTAACAGAAGAGGTAGAAAAATTATCATTGTTATGGATAAATGAAAAACAGCTGGTTGGAGATAGCATTAGTGAGGCAATAATATGCGCTAAGGCTTTGCAAATCCATCATGATTTTGTAGCAAACTCTCTGACTTCTAGTGGTGCTAAAGTTGATGAATTTAAAGCCAGCAGAAGCTGCTTTGAACACTTTCGTCGACGAACTGGGATTCATAGCATCATTAGACATGGGGAGGCGGCTAGTTCCTACCAAAAAGCAGCGGATACTTACGTGAAGGAATTCGCTAAATATGTCGAGAATGAAGGTTATATCTTTTGGAAGAAAATGCCTAAAAGAACCTATATAACCCAAGAGGAGAAGTCACTGTCTGGCCACAAACCAATGAAAGAGTGGCTTACGCTCTTATTGTGCGCTAATGCTAGTGGGGACTGTAAGATGAAGCTTCTTTTAGTTTACCACTCTGAAAATCCGTGTGTTTTTAGGCGCAATAACATGTTGAATGCTAGCCTTCCGGTAATGTGAAGATCAAATCCAAAAGCTTGGGTCATGCGGATTTTATTCCTAGAGTGGTAGATTGAAGTGTTTGCACCAGCAGTGAAAAAATATCTTGAGGAAAATGATTTGCCCCTTAAGTGTCTCCTCATAATGGATAATGCTCCTGCCCATTCTCCAGGTGTGGAAGAAGATCTCACTATACATTACGACTTCATTAAAGTAAAATTTCTGCTTCCCAACAACACTCCAACACATATGTGGATGGTGGTGAAGGAGGAGAAGGAGGGGAATTAATTTTTGGAAGGAGAGTCCCATTCCATAAAAACGTTAGGGAACTCTTCCGATACAGGCTCTATTTCTGGTGTTTTCTCTCTCTTTAATCCTTTGGAAGCTGCTTCCCTGCCTACTAGGACAAGGAAACGATCCAGAGAAATTTGTATTTTCTTCTTTGGTAAATTTTTCTAAAAATATTCATCGCATTGTCATTTACCATATTCACTACTCTATTGCCCCACAGTTTTATCTGGGTGATGATTCTCAATAAAAGCCTGTACATCATTCCACTTACTAAAAATTTGTTTACATTCTTCACTGGACACCTTTCCCCTCTCATCACCCTCCTCCGGTGACTGCTCCTCATGGAGAATCTTCACCTGTTCACGTTGCAACTCAACTAATTCTTCGCTGGTAAGTTCTTCTTTGTGGTCCTCCACAAGCTCCTCCACATCCTCCTCATTACCCTCCAAGTACAAACTTTTACCTGTGGCCACAATTTCATTAACAATTTGAATAGCTAACTCCTGGCCAAAGTTTACTCCAGGCAGAGTTCAATGTACGATATGAGATCTCCTTCCATGCTTTTTCAATGAGGATAATGCAGCGTAGGATATTAAAGTGGTCTTTCCAGAATTCCCAAAAGGTCAAATCCGTGTCATCGGTGACCTGGAAATACCTGGCAATAATACCCTTTGTATACAACTTTTTAAAACTAGAAATTACCTGCTGGTCCATGGGCTGGAGGATAGGAGTGGTTTTGGGAGGCAGAAATTTTACTTTAATGAAGTCATAATGTATAGCGAGATCTTCTTCCGCACCTGGAGGATGGGCAGGAGCATTATCCATAATCAGGAGACACTTATGGGGCAATTTTTTCACTGCTGGCGCAAACACTTCAATCAACCACTCTAGGAATAAAATCCGCGTGACCCAAGCCTTTGGATTTGACCTCCACATTACTGGGAGGCTATCCTTCAATACGTTATTGCGCTTAAAAACATGGATTTTCATAGTGGTAAACTAAAAGAGGCTTGATCTTACAGTGCCCACTAGCATTAGGGCACATTAAAAGTGTAAGCCTGTCTTTCATTGTTTAGTGGCCAGAGAGTGATGTTTCATCTTGGGTAATATAAGTTCTTTTGGGCACTTTCTTCCATAAGAGTACCATTTCATCACAATTAAAAACTTGTGGAATATAACCTTGAGTTTCAAGAAATCTAGCGAATTCCTTCACGTAAGAATCCGCTAATATTTGGTAGGAACTATCCGTCTTTCCATGTCTAATGATGCTATGAATCCCAGTTTGTCGACGAAAGTGTTCAAACAAACTTCTGCTGGCTTTAAATTCGTCAACCTTATGCCACTAGAAGTCAGAGAGTTTGCTACTAAATCATTTTGGATTTGCAAAGCCTTAGTACATATTATGGCCTCACTAATACTATCTCCAACCAGCTGTTTATCATTTATCCACAACAATAATAATTTTTGTACTTCTTCTATTACTTGTGACCTTTTCTTCATTAATATATTTACTCCCATTGCCACATCAGCCACCTTTAAGATCTCTTTATTCCTTAAAATAGTACAGATGGTTGACTTCGCCATGTTATACTGCATGGCAAGATCAGACACACGAACCCAATTTTCATGTTTAGAAATTATTTCTTTCTTCGTTTCCACTGTTATGCATCTAGGGTGTTTGACGCCAATATCAATAACACTTTTAACTTTCTTAGGAGCCAAAACAAAGGCTACATGAAAAGTAAAACAATGGAAAATAATGCAAGAACTACGATCATATCACGAACAAACCAAACAGTGCGGGCACCAATGCAGAACTGAGAGCAGGCGAGTGGGACACATGGTGGTTTGGCCAACACATTTGTGTTCGTAGGTTGGATTTTGTTCGCGGTTTGGGATCAAATTTTTTTCAAAATTTTGTTCCTGGGTTAGTTTGTTCGTGGGTATAGATGTTCGCGAGTTGGGGTCACCACTATGTATATACAGTGTTCCCTCATTTATCGCAGGAGTTCGGCTCCAGGACCGGCCGCGATAAGTGAAAAACCGCAAAGTAGGAGCACCATATTTAAAAAAATAAAAAAATAAAAAAAAATAAATTATATATGATTGTGACACCAGGACGGGCCAAAAAATAATAAAATTAAACAGCCTTTATTGGGCCTGGGCACAAAGAATACATAAAGTAATGAGAAACAGAGATGGAAGTGTAATGACCGGTCAGATGTGAAAGGATTATAAAGGATGTGTAATGAATATCCAATTCTCTGCTGGGTTTTAATATACCTCTGCATTACTTTCATGATGTCTATTCCAATAATTCTCCTTAGATATTATTATTATTTTTATTATTATTATTATTATTATTATTATTATTATTATTATTATTGGCAAAAATAATTTTCCTTTGATGATGATTGTGGAGATTATTATGATTATTATAATTATTATTAAATATACATTGGTATTTTACATTTACTTTTACCTTTACTGTATAAACCCTCCCTGCACAGTTAACAACTCTGCCTTTACTTTATTAGTAACGGCGTGCAAGCGTAAATTTATGTGAACGTGATATAATGAAGATTGAAAAAAAGCATGAAGAACAAATAGCAAACAAAGTTTCGATATAATATCGTCAGGGCAATAGCGTGTAGAGAATATATATATTCATTTAAGTTTCCCATGTACAGTAGGATATACATTTTCTTTGTAACGAATTGTATACGCTTCCTTTTTGTCTCAGGTGACTTTGTTTACTTTAAGATTTCATAAAGCATGGTCGATATGTTAGGATAGAATAATATTTAGAACCAAGGAATATTAATAATTCTATAATCTTGAAAATTACATAAACCCCAAATAAAGTGAGTAAATAAATATTTTATGTGAAAGATATTGTGCCTGAATAGTGATAAGCACCAGCTGATACAAAAACGGCAAAACGTTTTGCTCAGAGGTTCATTCTCCCGCATCCTCCTCCTCTTCTACCACTCAATGCGATCGTATATTTTGAAGAGAATTGAAAAAAAGCATTACGAACAAACAGCAAACAACCTTTCGATATAATATCGTCAGGGAAATAGCGTGCGAGGGTGTATCAGCTGATATGGAAGCGGCAAAACGTTTGCAGATAGAGGTTCGTTCTCCTGCATTCTCCTCCCTTTCAACCGCTTAATGCGATCGGATATTATGAAGATACACATTGTTCGCTTTTTTCACGTGTTTTTTATCCCAAAAATGGAATAACGCCCCTAAAAAATAATAGTAGAAATATACGAAATTCTCAAATAATGCCCATGCATAAAAATTTAAAAAAAACATTTTCATAGTAAAAAATCGACCATTTGGAGGCACTTGTCTGTCTTCCTCCTCCTCTTCTACCACTTCATGCAATTGGATATTATGAAGATAATGGAAAAAAAAGCATTAAAAACAAACAGCAAACAAATTTTCGATATAATATCGTTAGGGAAATAGCATGCGAGGGTGCATCAGCTGATACGAAAGGGGTTAAACGTTTGTGGATAGAGGTTTGTTCTCCCGCATCCTCCTCCTCTTCTACCGCTTAATGCGATCGAATATTATGAAGAAAATATTAAAAAACCATTAAGAACAAACAGCAAACAAATTTTTTATATAATATCGTCAGGGAAATAGCGTGCGAGGGTGCATCAGCTGATATGCAAGTGGCAAAACATTTGAGGATAGAGGTTCATTTTCCCGCATGCTCCTCCTCTTCTACTGATTATGCGATCAAATATTATGAAGAAAATTGAAAAAGGCATTAAGAACAAACAGCAAACAAATTTTCCATATAATATCGTCAGGGAAATAGCGCGCGAGGGTGCATCAGCTGATACAGAAGTGGCAAAAAGTTTGTGGATAGAGGTTCGTTCTCCTGCATCCTCTTCCTCCTCTACCGCTTAATGTGATCCAATATTAAGAAGAGAATTGAAAAAAAGCATTAAGAACAAACAGCAAACAAACTTTTGATACATTATCGTCAAGGAAATAGCGTATAGAGAATATATATATATATTTCATTTAAGTTTCCCCGATATATGCTTTCTTTGTAACGAATTGTATAGTTTTCTTATTCTCTCAGCAGACTTTGTTTACGTTTAGATTTCGTGCAGCACGATCGATATGTAAACAAGATAGAATAATGCTTAGAACCAAGGAATATTAATATGTAATATTATAATCTTGAAAATTAGATAAACCCCAAATAAAGTGAGTAACTATATATATTATGAGTACGATATTGTGCCTGAATTGTGATAAGCATCACCTGATACGCAAGCGGCAAAACGTTTGCCGATAGAGATTCGTTCTACCGCATCATCCTCCTCTTGTATTGCTTAATGCGATCGAATATTATGAAGAAAATTGAAATTAAGCATTAAGAACAAACAACAAACAAACTTTCGATATAATATCGTCAGTGAAATAGCATGCGAGGGTGTATCAGCTGATACGGAGGCAGTAAAATGTTTGCATCCTCGTGTCACCGCCACCAAGCACGTCCCATTGTACTATATGCCTGTTACCCACTGCATAATAGAGTACAGTACAGTATGTTAAATTCTTGCTGTACAGTATATCTGAATATCTTTTGTATACTCTTAAAAATAGATACTGGGCTTTCTGCTTTGCTATGTACTTATAAAACATGTTTTTACTTGTCTTATATCTTTGGCATACTGTGTCTATGTAAGGTTTTGGAACGTATCTATGCCCTTTATCATTGTTTCCTATGGAAAATGACTCGTTTTTTTCCGTGATTTTCTATTTATCCGTCACTTCTGAGAACCTACCTTCACAACATTCCAAGAAGAAAGTGTATATATATATATATATATATATATATATATATATATATATATATATATATATATATATATATATATATATATATATATATATATATATACACCTTGTTCTCAAAATAACGCCTAGATAGGTTCTCAGAAGTGTTGTGTAAATGGAAAATTGCGTGAAAAAACGAGTTATTTTCCATAGGAAACAATGATAAAGGGCATAGATACGTTCCAAACCTTACATAGACACATCATGCCAAAGATATAAATAAGTAAAAAAAATATTTTATTACTACATAGCAAAACAGAAAGCCCTGTATCTATTTTTAAGAGTATACAAAAGATATTCATATTCACTTTACAGCTAGAAATTAACATACATTACTATACTTTACTCTATTATGCAGTGGGCAACAGTTATACAGTACACTGGGACATGCATGGTGGCAGTGAGCAAGTAACTTATGTGGTAGAAGAGGAGGAGGATGCAGGAGAACGAGCCTCTATCTGCAAATGTACATAAAGATAAAATAAGAATTATAAATAACCAAAGCAAGACTAAAAAACGAAAAAAAAATTAATTATGCAATGCCTAAATCTACCATATGACAGATTAAAAAAAAATTAATCTACATTCTCTAGAGAGGCACAGAGTTAGGGGGGATATGATTGAGGCGTATAAATGGTTTAAAGGGATTAACAAGGGTGATATTAATAAAGTTTAAAAAATTCATGATCAAACCAGAACTCCTAATGGGTAATGGATTTAACCTTGATAAATTTAGGTTCAGAAGGGAAATTGGTGAAAATTGGCTTGGAAATACCGTAGAGTATTCCTAGTAGGATAATAAATGCCAATACCTTAGACACCTTCAAATGTAGATTAGATAGACATATGACAGAGGTAGGGTGGGTATGAATAGATTAGTGTTTATTAGAAAAATCATAAAAAGAAAAATAGAATAAATAAGTAGAGTAGAATAGAATAGGTTAGACATGCTGAAAATATCATTCAAAAATGGAACTGCCTCGTATGTGCCAGTAAGCATGTTGCAGTGTCCCCTATTCTTATGTTCTTAATATTTTCAGAACACGTGTTTTGCATCCTCCTTCCATTTTCAAATTTGTATCTGGCTCTCTCTCTCTCTCTCTCTCTCTCTCTCTCTCTCTCTCTCTCTCTCTCTCATTCTCTCTCTCTCTCTCTTTCATATTTCTTTACAAAAAACGAATTAAAACTTAGGTTTATTACCTTTAAAATGAGCACTGTAATGAACGTGATTAAGACTAAAGCAATAATTGTATTTACATAATAAGATGAAAAATTTCTACCTAATTCCTGTTTAAGAGAGACATTACAAAGGATTCGTGGAAAGGAAATTAATTTAACGGTCTTTTAACTCATTAACGTTTTTATTAAAAGTGCATTATTATATTTAACATTTGCTGCCCTAAACGACTCATCAGCTTGTAAAGTAACTGATGTATGCGTTGTTTGTAAGACTATTCTCCTATTA
>JAXCGZ010013689.1:20000-64220 GCA_037179515.1 Halocaridina rubra
ATATATATATATATATATATATATATATATATATATATATATATATATATATATACAGTGTTCCCCCGGTTATTCGCGTTTCTTGGTTCGCGTTCTCACTGTATCGCGTTTTTTTTGGGGGGGGGCCATATATATATATATATATATATATATATATATATATATATATATATATATATATATATATATATATATATATATTTTTTTTTTTTTTTTTTTTTTTTTATACACCAGGATGGGCCAAAAAATAATAAAATAAAGCCGACTTTATCAGGTTATAAAGAGAAACAGAGATGGAGAGTGTAATGACCTGTCAGAAGTGAAGGGATTATAAAAGATGTGTAATGAATATCCAGCTCTCTGCTGGGTTTTAATATACCTCTGCATTACTTTCATGATGTCTATTCCAATAATTCTGCTTATTATTATTATTATTATTATTATATTATTATTATTATTATTATTATTATTATTATTATTATTATTGGCAACAATAATTTTCCTTTGATGATGATTGTGGACATTATTATCATCATCATCATTATTATTATTATTAAGGGCTCATCATTGTTTGTATATCTGTTGGTTTATTTACTCTTAATAACTGTGAAAAGTGCCCCTCCCTAGTTGGCTGGGACAAAGAGAGTGTGGGGGGTTGGGTAGAATAGAATGTTGGAGAGAGAGTGAGAGAGAGAGAGAGAGAGAGAGAGAGAGGAGAGGAGAGAGAGAGAGAGAGAGGAGAGAGAGAGAGAGAGGAGAGAGAGAGAGAGGAGAGAGAGAGAGAGAGAGAGAGAGAGAGAGAGAGAGAGAGAGAGAGAGAGAGAGAGAGAGAGAGAGAGAGAGAGAGAGAGAGAGAGAGAGAGAGAGAGAGAGAGAGAGAGAGAGAGAGAGAATCTTTAAGTAACTCTTGTTCATTCAACCAAAACTACATTATTTATAATAGAAATAATGGTTTAATTACGAATTCGTAGTAATAATGATAATAATAATAATAATAATAATAATAATAATAATAATAATAATAATAATAATAATAATAATAATCTCCCCAATCATCATCATGGAAAATTATTGTTGCCAATAATAATAATAATAATAATAATAATAATAATAATAATAATAATAATAATAATAATAATAATAATAATAAGATCTAAGGAGAAGTTTTAGAATAGACATCATGAAGGTAATGCAGAGGTATATTAAACCCAGGAGAGAGCTGGATATTCATTACACATCTTTTATAATCCCTTCACATCTGACAGGTCATTACACTCTCCATCTCTGTTTCTCTTTACATCCTGATAAAGACCGCTTTATTTTATAATTTTTTACCTGTCCTGGTGTCATAATCATCTTAAAAGAAAAAAAAAAATTTAAAAAAGAGGCTGATCCTACTTTGCGCTTTTCCTGGTTCGCGCCGGGTCCCGGAACCGAACTACCGCAATAAGGGAGGGAACACTGTATATATATATATATATATATATATATATATATATATATATATATATATATATATATATATATATATATATATATATATATATATATATACAGTGTTCCCCCCTTATAGCGCTAGTTCGGTTCCGGGACCCGGCGCGAACCAGGAAAACCGTGGAGTAGGATCAGCCTATATGTACATAGATATTTTAATTCATTTTTACGTTTACACTGGATAAACCCTCCCTGTACTGTTAACAAACCACCCTTTACTTCATAAATAACAGCATGCAACGTAAATTTATATGAAAGTGATAGATAAAATCACGGTGAATGAAGTGGTAATTACATGACATACTCATTTACAATTATTTTTACGTTTACGTACTGTATAAACCCTCTCTGCACTGTTAAAAAAACACCATTTACATTATAAATAACAGCAAGCAACGTAAATTTTTATGAAAGTGATAGGAAAACTTACCGTGAATGAGGTGATGATGACGTGACATACATAGATACTTTACAATTATTTTTACGTTTACGTAAAATAGCAGCCGACATAAACAAACTTTTTTCCTTCTTTCAACATATCTAAGAGTTTCACTTTATCTACAATGGTTAACATTTTCCTTTGCCGCTTAGGCTCACTACAAGAAGCCTTAGAAGATGGGAGGCATTGCAAAGGTTAAAATATGTGAGTAAAAAAATCACAAGCAAAACGTATTAATAAGAACAACGAGAAAGGCGCACACGTGAGTTAGACTGAGCGAGTGAGGCGGCACATTGGAAATTGGAGGGAAAAGCAAACTGCAATGAAAAAGCCAATCAGACCCCATGATACAAAACATATTGAAAAACAATTCTGTGATTCGTCGTCTCCCGACCTTTCAGCCAATAGCATTCCATGAACTATCTCACGTAGGTGAGAGCTACTGGAAATATAAATATATATGCTAGCTCACATAGCTATCGGACACTATTTCGCATGATGCAATACTGTGAGTTATACTGTACGTACATATATCTAAATTTATGTTTTTTACTATTTTTTACTGTTTTATTATTCTTAAGCGAGGAAATACTTGCTTTATCAACAAAATAATGAACATTTTAATATTCACTAGGTCATGTAGGTGAGAGCCTTTGCGTTTTCCGAAACACTGATACCGGTATCGTATTTTACGTGGTGCAATACTGTTTAATATTTTTTCTGTTTTGTTATTCTTAGGCTAAGAAATACGTTTTTTTATCAATAAAATCATGAAACTACTGGAAAATATAAATATATATGCTAGCTCACGTAGCTATCGGACACTATTTCGTATGATGCAATACTGTGAGTTATACTGTACGTACGTATATCTAAATTTATTTATATGCTAGCTCACGTAGCTATCGGACACTATTTCGCATGATGCAATACTGTGAGTTATACTGTACGTATGTATATCTAAATTTATGTTTTTTACTATTTTTTACTGTTTTATTATTCTTAGGCTAGGAAATACTTGTTTTATCAATAAAATAATGAACATTTTAATATTCACTAGGTCACATAGGTGAGAGCCTTTGTGTTTTCCGAAACACTTATACCAGTATCGTATTTTACGTGGTGCAATACTATTTAATATTTTTTACTGTTTTATTATTCATAGGCTAAGAAATACGTTTTTTTATCAATAAAATCATGAAACTACTGGAAATATAAATATATATGCTAGCTCACGTAGCTATAGGACACTATTTCGCATGATGCAATACTGTGAGTTATACTGTACGTACGTATATCTAAATTTATGTTTTTTACTATTTTTTACTGTTTTATTATTCTTAGGCTAAGAAATACGTTTTTTTTTTATCAATAAAATCATGAAACTACTGGAAATATAAATATATATGCTAGCTCACGTAGCTATCGGACACTATTTCGCATGATGCAATACTGTGAGTTATACTGTACGTACGTATGTCTAAATTTATGTTTTTTACTATTTTTTACTGTTTTATTATTCGTAGGCTGGGAAATAAATTTTTTTTTATCAATTAAATAATGAAATTTTTTTCAATAAAAAAATGAAAATACTGAAAAAAAAAAATTTCAATATTTTAAAATTTTTGCGTATACCCAAAAAATAAAATAATAATTTATAAAAAAAAAAAACCGCGATACAGAGGGAACGCGAACCAAGAAACACGAATAACTGGGGGAACACTGTATACACACCTTCTTGGAATAACCCGAAGATAGGTTCTCAGAAGTGATGAGTAATGTACATATCGCGTAATGTAATGAGTCATTTTCCATAAGAAACAATGACAATGGGCATAGATACGTTTCACAACCGTACATAGACACACTATGCCAAAGATATAAGATAAGTAAAACATATTTTACAAGTACAGTACAGTACATAACAAAGCAGAAAGACCTGTAGCTATTCTTATTGAAAAGATATTCAGATTTACTGTACAGAAAGCAAATTAACATACTCTATTATGCAGTGGGCAACAGGCATACACAGGGACGTGCATGGTGGCGGTGAGCACATAACTTAAGCGGTAGAAGAGGAGGAGGATGCTGGAGAACAAACCTCTATCTACAAACATTTTGCCACCTCCGTATCAGCTGATGCGCACTCGCACGCTTTTTCCCTGACGATATTATATGGCAAGTTTGTTTGCTGTTTGTTCTTAATGGTCATCCACGTACATAGCATTTTCTCCATTCTCTCCATAATATCCAATTGCTTTAAGCGGTAGAAGAGGAGGAGGATGTTGGAGAACGAACCTCTATTTGCAAAGGTATTGGCGTCAACATATCAGCTGAGGCGCTCTCGCACGCTTTTTCCCAGACGATATTATATGGCAAGTTTGTTTGCTGTTTGTTTTTAATGCTCATCCACGTACATAGCATTTTCTCTATTCTCTCCATAATATCCAATCGAGAATATGAAGATTTACGCGAAGTTAAACTAACACCATCTTTTTCACTTTTCTTTATTCTTTCCACATTTTCACGGATAGTGCGCAACGTACATTCACTGTGTTCCATCAGCAGTTTTATAGCTGCCGTACTCTCACCACACTCATAACGGTCCAACACCTGAAGTTTTACTTCAAGGTTTATTGCCTTTCTCGCTCTTTTAGGAGTAGAAGCACTTCCACAGTCTTTTCCTGGGCATTTACTGGCCATGATAGTACAGTATATAATCTATTAGATAAGAAGCACTGGAAATACAAACCTTAACAACACAGTTAGAACAAGCGATACAGTGTTCCCCCCCTTACCGCGGTAGTTCAGTTCCGGGACCCGGCGCAAACAAGGAAAACCGCGGGGTAGGATCAGCCTATATGTACATAGATATTTTAATTTATTTTTACGTTTACACTGTATAAACCCTCCCTGTACTGTTAAAAAAACACCCTTTACATTTTAAATAACAGCAAGCAACGTAATTTTTTTATGAAAGTGATAGGAAAACTTACCGTGAATGAGGTGATGAAGACGTGACATACATAGGTACAGTATTTTACAATAATTTTTACGTTTACGTAAAATAGCAGCCGACATCCACAAACTTTTTTCCTTCTTTCAACATATCTAAGAGTTTCACTTTATCTACAATGGTTAACATTTTCCTTTGCCGCTTAGGCTCACTACAAGAAGCCTTAGAAGATGAAGGATGCTTGGGAGGCATTGCAAAGGTTAAAATATGCGAGTAAAAATATCACAAGCAAAACATATTAATAATAATAAGCACAACGTGAACGACGCACGCGAGTGAGGCGAGACAATGGAAGATGGTGGAAGCCTTTGTCCGAAACGCTGATAGCGGTATCGTATTTTACATGTTGCAATACTGGTAGTATTTATGTTTTTTACTATTTTTTACTGTTTTATTATTCTTAGGCTAAAAAATACGTTTTTTTTTTTCAATAAAATCATGAAACTACTGGAAATATAAATATATATGCTAGCTCACGTAGCTGCGACCCCAATACATTGTACGCTATCAAACACAAGCAAAACATATAATAAGCACAACGTGAACGGCGCACGCGTGAATTAGACTGAACGAATCTTTGTCCTAAATGCTGATAGCGGTATCGTATTTTACATGTTGCAATACTGTTAGTATTTATGTTTTTTACTATTTTTTACTTTTATTATTCTTAGGCTAATAAATACGTTTTTTATCAATAAAACCATGAAACTACTGGAAATATAAATATATATGCTAGCTCACGTGGCTGCAACCCCAATACATTGTACGTTATCGAACACTATTTCGCATGATGCAATACTGTGAGTTATACTTTACGTACGTATATCATTCACTTATTAGTACAATGTATATTAATTTAAAATTTATTTACTTATTTGATGATTGTACAAAATCTATTGTATTTATTCATTGTAATTTGGACCAAATATTCCTTTTGTAAAGATTATACTGTACTTTTCAAAAGAGGTGGTCAATAAACGTATCTATCTATCTATCTATGTAAATTTATGGTTTTTTTTTTACCGTTTTATTATTCGTAGGCTGGGAAATAAATTTTTTTTAGCAATTAGATAATGAAATATGTTTTTTTCAATAAAAAAAATGAAAATACTGAGAATTTTTTTTTTATATTTTAATATTTTTGCATATACCCATAAAATAAAATAATAATTTATAAAAAAAAAAACGCGATACAGTGAGAATGCGAACCAAGAAACGCGAATAACCGGAGGAACACTGTATATCCACGCAGTATGCTAGGTAAAGAGCCACTGAAGCACATGGCAGCATGGTGGAAAAGTGCCTCCGAGGCGGTTGATTATTTACTAGAATGAAAATTTTTTTTTTCAAATTTTTTGGTGGGCATTATTCGTGTATTTTGCATTGTTTTACTATTATTTTTTTGGGGGCGTTATTCCAATTTCGCGTATTTTAAATACGCGTAAAAAGCGAACTGAGTTTTTATATATATATATATATATATATATATATATATATATATATATATATATATATATATATATATATATATATATATATATATATATATATATATATATATATATATATATATATATATATATGCAAAATAAACTGTTATATCACAGCACAATATGAAGCAAAAAAAGGCCCATAAATAAAACACAAAGAGAAGCGAAGATGTACTATATATTACGACTGGACTCCAGTCCTCTTCAGGTACCTGAAGAGGACTGGAGTCCAGTCGTAATATATAGTACATCTTCGCTTCTTTTTGTGTTTTATTTATGGGCCTTTTTTTGCTTCATATATATATATATATATATATATATATATATATATATATATATATATATATATATATATATATATATATATATATATATATATATATATATATATATATATATATATATATATATATGTCGCATGACTGAAGCCTTGCTGAAGTCAGAATCTGAAACTGTAACAAGTCGTGAAGAGAAACGTGAGAGGCTAGAGGTCAAGGGCGAAATAGAATACTCTCCCAGTTGTTTATCTGGGTACGGTAGACAGATCCATAGGGCTTAGCGCCTGGCTGGATCCTTACGGCTTAGCACTTGGCTGAACCCAGGTGCTTTAGCAGAGGGCTTAACCACCCAGCGCCAAGTGCCTCAAGAGTGTGGGAAAGACCCAGAATGTGGCCCCGCCTAAAATCACAAGTAACCCTATATGCCCTGGAGGGATACCCAATAGCCACGCTCTGACCTGGAACTTTTCCGTTCTATAGGCCAACTGAAATAGCCCGTCCCACAAGAGGGAGGGCCTCTCCTTGAACCTGAAAGCAATTGGCAGAAGTAGATTTAGCGACACGCCCTGCCTTTGGGGTATTTCAAGTATCCCCATGGCAGCCAGAAGTCAGTCAGAGAGCGACAGTTAGTCAGAATAGTACCAGGGGCACGAATAGATCATAGATTGTGATAGTCATAGGGTGGGGGCATTGAGGCGTCGAATGTGTTGTACTCTAGAATAAATTAAGATAAAGGAATCACTGCTTGTCCATTCTTACCTTGTACCCGTCTGGTACTAATAATTATAACGTAGTGATAAACACTCCGACAAATGGTGGCAGCGCAGTACGGATCATCACGCCTGGAAAACATACGAAGAGACTCTCATATCAGAAGAAACCAGTGCGAAGAAAAGAAAATAAGAATGGCAAAAGCAGAAATCCAACATCTCCCAATTCAAGAAATGAGTGACGAGGCCAAACACCGGAGAATTCTCGAACTGGAGGAGCACGTGCGGCGCCTACAAACTCCTGCCGACGCCGCTCCGTCGAGAAGGAACTTGGTCAACGCCGACAGAGAAACTGACGCCTCAAACATCGACGAACAGCCTGCCGCTCCGAGCCCCGTGGTGACACAGGGAACGCAGCAGGACAAGCCCCCACCCCGTGCCCTGGTTGTAAAGGAGCCTCGAGTCAAAAATTCACTTTTATACCTCGACGGCGCAAATGTAAAAGACCTCGAATGTCCATCCATAATTCCCGCGACCGACTTCCTGAAATACTTGGGTCTGCGGATGAGAAGTGACGAGTGGTCAAACAGGGAATATTATGAAACTTTTAAGGAACTATTCCTAAGATATTTCTTAGTAAGCCGAAGTGTGACCGGAGCATTGAGTGAAAATGCCCATTACAAGAAATATAAGTTGCCGGATCCGACCAAGAAGATGGCGATTCGTCGATTTTACTCGAGAGAAGAAGGAGAACCCCCTCCTTCCTTGCTTTCTGCCGTTAAGTTCTTCAGGACCACCTCCTTAAAATAGCTAAGTACTTGTGATCTGTATCCAGTGAGTAATGGGACAATTAGTAAAAGAAATTGAGGTCGGTGGACGCCGCCATTTTATCTTGTAGTTATGCTTTGACTCAGCCAACCCGCCTATAAGGGGTGTGGCGTCTAATAAGTTGATAAAAGTAGAATTTCTGTACCCATTACTAACATGGATAATTTGTACTAATTGCTATAAGCAGTAATAAACTCCATTTTTTTTTATAATTTGAGTAATATAAAGAAATTGCGTTGGAAGTGTGTTCCATTTATTTGTAGTAATGCCTAAATTGAATTTTAAGAACGCGAATGTATTGATTTTAATTGACAAATTTAATATACGTGCAATCACTATTACAGTATATTAATTTCTTAAGCGTAAGAATTATAGTGAGAAATATACGTGCATCTGCTTTTAAGTTTTTCATAGACCACGTGTGATTTTCGAGAAAGGAATGCGGAAGTGACCAATCGATCTCCCAACCTCAATATTATGAATATGTAGTAATTGTACTGATCTTTGATATTTAATGTACGTGTAAAATAATTTTTTTATTAATTTCTTAAAGCGTAAGAAATCGAGTTAAGATTGCGCCTGTTTTCAAGGTTCTTTTTTTTTTTTTTTTTTTCTCCGCGGGAGTAATGTTTTAGCGAAAGAAAGACATAAATGATAGATTGTTTTTTTTAATTGTTGTTATGATGAAGAGATTAACATTACGATACGTGTGGCATGTTTTTTTTGAAGAATAAGAAATTTTGTGATATTGTTTAGAGATGAGTTTTTTAATTTCGCGCTATGCAGGTGAAAGTAAGAGTAAATTAGAGTCATTTGTGCTGTCCTAGAATAGGGGAGGTTTTTCAGTGTCACCCAAGCGTAGCTTCAAGGGAGTAGAATGTTTGTTTGTTCGTTAGAATGGGACCTAGGACTGGTGAGGCAGTCTGTGACCGTGCGGCCCAACCGAGATTTCACCCTTACTCTTCTTCAGAGAGATCGGGAAAGGGAAACCAACGTTGTAAATTAAAGGGAATTTTACAGAAAGGGGACGATTGTTTTGTAAGTAATGCAGCGAGTGAGGCAGAGAATGAGTATGAATGACTGGGGGTATAATGGGGGGTTGCTCTAGGGGGTGAAATCGCGGAAAGCACCGTTAGGAAGCACGATTGGGGAGTCTCTGCGAGGGTCGTTCCCTTGCTCCGCCAGGTTCTTCTGCATGCCATATCAGAGTATATTTATGGGAGGTGATGCGCTGTTGCAATATCTAGTGAGGGATATTTTTGAGAAAACGATTCTCCACCTGCCCAGATATGGTTGAGATGCCAAGTTTGTTTTATTTTTGTTTTGTCCCCTACTCCGCCAATGAGATTATTATTCGATTTCCGAGAGATTCCAAGATAGATATTACGTGATAAAGGACGTGAATCTATGAATGATACTTTATTTTCTTTGCTAGCTGCAGTATATACATTATTTGTCTGAAGAGATATGTTAGATTGATAAAATAAAACTTTGCGAGTTTTAGCCATGATAATGTTTATCAAAATTATTTCAGCTTGGTCATAAAGAAAGAGTGAAAGCTGACACGAAATGACAACAAGAATGTTACACAGCTGTTTCCCGTATTCGAGAGAGCAGAAGTTGATCCAGAAGTCAAAAGAACAGGGGAGAAAACAGCGCCCACATGCGCACCCCCGTAAAAGCAAACAGACAGAACAGTTATAAGTCGAACTTCTCCCTGTTCTGGAGGAAATTCTGTTGTATAGTAATTTAAATAAGTCAAATTCGAGATAGTAAAAGAATATATATATATATATATTCTGTTTGAATTGTTCATGTACAACTCCGTACGAGATTTTGAAACTTAAGCAAAATGCATTCTTTACTGTTGCTAATGAAATATACTTTTTGTTTTATTATTGCATACACAGAGATAGACTTTTTATATTTTTTTCAGATTCCCGTTTTTGTTATATAGTCTTCTCGTAATAGAAATCTTTAAAATCTTAATTAAAGAGTTTTGAAAAGATTATCTAGAAATAATTAATGTTAATCCCTATCATTTTCATGAATTTTAGATTACAATTGAGCTAATTAAGATAATTGAGATTATTAGAGATTATCTGCTGAGTTTTAAATTTAAAATTAATGATATTTAAGTCATTATAAGACGTCTGTTAAGAAAAAGATATTTATACTTTTGTTGATAGTAGTAGAGATATTGTCACATATGATTTTAATCTTTTGCTTTAATTTCATCAGGGATATGTTGCCTTTTAGAGTGTGTGCTTCGACTCAACCCTCTGATTTATAGCAAGAAAGAGAGAGATTGTCATTATAGACAAGGATGTGTATGCTGTTACAGTAAAGTCCTTAGCAATATTAAACAGAAAGGAATGGATTTATGCTTCGACAGTTCTGCAGTTGTACACTAAGGTCTTTTTGCTTTTGTTTTTGTTAATGAGGAAATAAGAATAGCCCTCTGACAATAAACGTAAAACTTTATCGATAGTCATTGCTAACGTTTGTTCACTTTCATTTGTTTATTTATTATTTTATTATTAGAGATACTCTGCGACAATTTTTTATTTTCAGTACATTTAAAGAAGGAGGCCCGCCTCACCTGACCACAGGGTGGAGACCACGACATATTTAAAGGTCGCCCCGTCTCTCTCTCTCTCTCTCTCTCTCTCTCTCTCTCTCTCTCTCTCTCTCTCTCTCTCTCTCTCTCTCTCCTACCTTTCACTCGACTCTGAGACTGACAGAGGCTCCTTTCGATACTACAAGAATGTTGCCGTCATTGATTCTTTTTTTGTTTTTTTCCAGCGAAGCTAGGCGATAATTGTGCCTACATTTTATTGCAGTCGACAGATTGTTGCATGCTGTTATTGCATAAATACTGATAAGACATCGGTAGTACCGCCATTTGCATAAATATTTTTGCCACATGTCGCAACTGTTTAGAGAATAGATAGAACTCCCATTGACAAATTGTGGAGCCAGCGAGTTGCCACTTATGCTCTATATATATACATAGATTATGACAGCAGGAATTTGAATAGTAAAAGAGACTGTGTTAGAATGAGCATTACTATGAAATATAAGTACAGAACTCTGTTCTTACTTCTGAATGCCAGTCTCCATTGTATATATATTGATATTTCTGATTTAGTATATTTATTTTTATTGTTTATTATTCTTATTTTGATCATGATTATTAGTAATGTTATTATGTTGACTGATATTGTTGCTATCTCTCAATGGCCTGTTGCTAATTATTATTTTTGTAATGTAATCAGCAGTAACTTGATGAATTGTATCTTTTATCTGAATTCATACTTAATGTTACTGTAGCCACCGCTAATAAGAATATTTCTTTAGTGGCTTTTCTCAGTATTTCATGATTGTTCTTTTTGATATTTATAGTAGAGTAATGCTATGTAGCAGTTTCTAAGTCCTAAGTATCTTGGAATAATAATCTAGTTGTGTAGACACATACCTTCCATTACCACCCTATTTATAGGCAGCCCCGACCTGCAAGTTCTAAAAGTCTTTAGATTTTGTCCGCTCAAACAAGTCCCTGTTGCACATTGAATAGAGATTGCAATCACTTGCAGTTGCAGGGGAGGCAAAGTATAGCCTCGATTACCAACGTATGGCCATTGTTGGTACCCTGAAGTCATAGGGAACCTTTCTTACAACTGTAGTAGTGACATAGGTTCAAATTTTCATCCCGAGGTCTGCTTCGAAGGTACGTGTGGATTGCCGTACTGAAGAGAAATCGCTGTGACGTTGCAGGTCTCCTACGTGTTGGTCTTAGACAAGATCGGCCGAGGGTGGGACGAGAAAGCCAGGCTGGAAGGATTAGAAAGGTGCATCGATCGCTTCCTCTTTGTCTTGCCTATCTTGGAAATGGAGATAATTTATGGTAGAGTACGAACCTGGGCCTGCAGCAAGGACGGCGGGGGAGTGAAAAAATGAAATCCCAGAGAGAAACCGTGGAATCACGCCTAGCAAGAATTACATGAGCAAGGGAAAGAGAAAACAAAAGTCTTTTATATCCTAAAAACACTCTAAAAAGCCATGTAAACGAATTGATGAAATCCCAGAGAGAAAGAAGGGTATTTAAAAATCCCTTATTAGTTGTTGGAAAGAACAACCCATGCTTTAGAACTGAAAAAAAAAATGGGAAAGAAAGGGTCCCCTTTTATTATTTGTTTTACCTAGTTTTAAGATAATTTTAAGCGACAACTCAGAGACTCCTTTAAAGAGAGTTTTGAATAAGTGCCTTTGATGGATTGTATGATTTGCACCGACAGTAATAAGTTGTCTTCTGTTTAAATAATATTAGTGTTTTGCTTTAGCATTATCATTGTTTGAATCATGATTTAATCTTTGTGTTCATTGAGTTCTCATATTAGTTTGTCTCTGAATAGGAATTGCACATTGAATGATGAATGTTTTCTGACTTTTCACATCGTAACCAATAGTTTGTTTCAGGAGTAGTTTTTAAGGCCTAATTTTAAGACAAATCAATGCCCCATAGTAACGATAGGAAGTCTCCATTTATGTTATTGTCTATCGCATTTTAAATGTTCTACATGATTTATCTTTTTACTGTAGCTAACCAACTTTTGTAAATCTTTTTAAAAAAGGAGAGAAGTAGACACAGTAACGTCATGATCTAAACTAACTTGTGATCTTAGTTAGTATTTAATAATGAGTAGTTACACACTGAAATCCTAATGATTAAAGTTAATTGTATTTGTTGAATATAGGGATGTTTGTACTAAAGATTGTTTAGTGTTCATAGAACTAGGAATTCTTAGATAATAGCTTAAATAATTCGGCCCCATTTTTATTGTAAACTAGTGTTAGCTAGGATATATCCAAGAGCTCTCAAAAGATATCCCATGCTTCGACTGAAATAAGAGATATTTCAGTTTTGGTTGGGAGGGATGTCGCATGACTGAAGCCTTGCTGAAGTCAGAATCTGAAACTGTAACAAGTCGTGAAGAGAAACGTGAGAGGCTAGAGGTCAAGGGCGAAATAGAATACTCTCCCAGTTGTTTATCTGGGTACTGTAGACAGATCCATAGGGCTTAGCGCCTGGCTGGATCCTTAGGGCTTAGCACTTGGCTGAACCCAGGTGCTTTAGCAGAGGGCTTAACCACCCGGCGCCAAGTGCCTCAAGAGTGTGGGAAAGACCCAGAATGTGGCCCCGCCAAAAATCACAAGTAACCCTATATGTCCTGGAGGGATACCCAATAGCCACGCTCTGACCTGGAACTTTTCCGTTCTATAGGCCAACTGAAATAGCCCGTCCCACAAGAGGGAGGGCCTCTCCTTGAACCTGAAAGCAATTGGCAGAAGTAGATTTAGCGACACGCCCTGCCTTTGGGGTATTTCAAGTATCCCCATGGCAGCCAGAAGTCAGTCAGAGAGCGACAGTTAGTCAGAATAGTACCAGGGGCACGAATAGATCATAGATTGTGATAGTCATAGGGTGGGGGCATTGAGGCGTCGAATGTGTTGTACTCTAGAATAAATTAAGATAAAGGAATCACTGCTTGTCCATTCTTACCTTGTACCCGTCTGGTACTAATAATTATAACGTAGTGATAAACACTCCGACACACATATATATATGTATATATATATATATATATATATATATATATATATATATATATATATATATATATATATATATATATATATATATATATATATATATATATATACATTGTTACCCCAGTTATTCGCGCTTCCTGGTTCGCTTTCTCACTCTATCGCGGTTTTTTTTTTGATAACTTATTATTTTATTTCATGGGTATATGCAAAAATATTAAAATATTAAAAAAAAAAAATTCTCAGTATTTTCATTTTTTTTTATTGAAAAAAACATATTTCATTATCTAATTGATAAAAAAAAAATTATTTCCCAGCCTATGAATAATAAACAGTAAAAAATAGTAAAAAACATAAATGTAGATAGATAGATAGATAGATAGATAGATACGTTTATTGACCACCTCTTTTGAAAAGTACAGTATAATCTTTACAAAAGGAATATTTGGTCCAAATTACAGTAAATAAATACAATAGATTTTGTATAATCATCAAATAAGTAGATGAATTTTAAATTAATATACGTTGTACTAATAACTGAATGATATACGTACGTACAGTATAACTCACAGCATTGCATCATACGAAATAGTGTTCGATAGCGTACAATGTATTGGGGTCGCAGCTACGTGAGCTAGCATATATATTCATATTTCCAGTAGTTTCGTGATTTTATTGATAAAAAAAAAACGTATTTATTAGCCTAAGAATAATAAAACAGTAAAAAATAGTAAAAAACATAAATACTAACAGTATTGCAACATGTAAAATACGATACCGCTATCAGCGTTTCGGACAAAGGCTTCCACCATCTTCCATTGTCTCACCTCACTCGTGTGCGCCATTCATGTTGTGCTTATTATTATTAATATGTTTTGCTTGTGATTTTTTTACTCGCATATTTTAACCTTTGCAATGCCTCCCAAGCATCCTTCATCTTCTAAGGCTTCTTGTAGTGAGCATAAGCGGCAAAGGAAAATGTTAACCATTGTAGATAAAGTGAAACTCTTAGATATGTTGAAAGAAGGAAAAAGGTTTGTGGATGTCGGCCGCTATTTTACGTAAACGTAAAAATTATTGTAAAATATGGAACTTATTAATGTCAAGTCATCATCACCTCATTCATGGTAAGTTTTCCTATCACTTTCATAAAAAAATTACGTTGCTTGCTGTTATTTATAATGTAAAGGGTGTTTTTTTAACAGTACAGGGAGGGTTTATACAGTGTAAACGTAAAAATACATTAAAATATCTATGTACATATAGGCTGATCTCTACACCACGGATTCCCGGGTTCGCGCCTGGTCCCGGAACCGAACTACCGCGATAAGTGAGGCAACACTGTATATATATATATATATATATATATATATATATATATATATATATATATATATATATATATATATATATATATATATATATATATATATATATATATATATAGTAATCCCTCGTTATATCGCGGTTCACCCTTAACATTATAGATAACAGCAAGCAACGTAAATTTTCATGAAAGATATAGGAAAACTTACCGTGAATGTGATGATGACGTGACATACATACTCATTTACAATTATTTTTTCGCTTACATACTGTATAAACCCTCCCTGCACTGTTAAAAAACACCCTTTACATTATAAATATCAGCAAGCAACGTAAATTTTTATGAAAGTGATAGATAAAATTACGGTGAATGAGGTGATGATGACGTGACATACATACTCATTTACAATTATTTTTTCGTTTACGTACTGCATAAACCCTCCCGGAACTGTTAAAAAAACACCCTTTACATTATAAATAACAGCAAGCAACGTAAATTTTTATGAAAGTGATAGGAAAACTTACCGTGAATGTGATGATGATGACGTGACATACATACTCATTTACAATTATTTTATCGTTTACGTACTGTATAAACCCTCCCTGCACTGTTAAAAAAACACCCTTTACATTATAAATAACAGCAAGCAACATAAATTTTTACGAAAGTGATAGATAAAATTATGGTGAATGAGGTGATGATGACGTGACATACATACTTATTTACAATTATTTTTTCGTTTACGTACTGTATAAACCCTCCCTGAACTGTTAAAAAAACACCCTTTACATTATAAATAACAGCAAGGAACGTAAATTTTTATGAAAGTGATAGATAAAATTACGGTGAATGAGGTGATAATGACGTGACATACATACTCATTTACAATTATTTTTTCGTTTACGTACTGTATAAACCCTCCCAACACTGTTAAAAAAACACCCTTTATATTATAACTAACAGCAAGCAACGTAAATTTTTATGAAAGTGATAGATAAAATTACAGTGAATGAGGTGATGATGACGTGACACATACTCATTTACAATTATTTTTTCGTTTACGAACTGTATAAACCCTCCCTGCACTGTTAAAAAAACACCCTTTACATTATAAATAACAGCACGCAACGTTAATTTTTATGAAAGAGATTGATAAAATTACGATGAATGAGGAGATGATGACGTGACACACAAACTCAATTACAATTATTTTTTCGTTTACAAACTGTATAAACCCTCCCTGCACTGTTAAAAAAACACCCTTTACATTATAAATAACAGCAAGCAACGTATATTTACATTTCCAATAAAAAAAATGAAAATACTGAAAATTTTTTGTTTTCAATATTTTAATATTTTTGTGTATACCCATAAAATAAAATGATAATTTATCCAAAAAAAAAACTGCGATAGAGTGAGAACGCGAATAACCGGGGTAACACTGTATATGCAAAAATATTAAAAAAATAAAAATTTTCAGTATTTTCATTATTTTATTGATAAAAAAAATTTATTTCCAAGCCTAAGAATAAGAAAACTGTAAGAAATAGTAAAAAAACATAAATTTTAACATGTAACTCTGCACCATATAAAGTACGACACCGGTATCAGCGGTTCGGAAAACCCAAAGGGTCGCACCTACGTGAGCTTCATTATTTTATTGATAAAAAACGTATTTCTAAGCCTGAGAATAATAAAACAGTAAAAAATAGTAAAAAACATAAATAATCACAGTATTACACCAAGTAAAATACGATACCGGTATCAGCGTTTCGGAAAACGAAAAGGGTCTCACCTACGTGAGCTAGTACATATTGAAATTTTCATTATTTTATTCATGAAATAAGTATTTCCTAGCCAAGGAACATTAAAACAGTAAAAAATAGTAGAAAACAAATTTAAACATATACTCTCACAGTATTGCACCATGTGAAATACTGTACGATAGCGTACACTGTACTGGTATCTTGGAAAACACAACGGCTCGCACCTACGTGAGATAGTTCATGGAATGTTATTGGCTGAAAGGGAGAGACGACAAATCACAGAGTTGCTTTTCTGTATGTTCTGTATCATGGGGTCTGATTGGCATTTTGATTGAAGTTTGGTTCTCCCACCATTTTCCATTGTCTCGCCTCACTAGTTCAGTCTAACTCACATGTGCGCAGTTCGCGTTGTGCTTATTAATATGTTATGCTTCCGGGGTTCTTTTGATAACAGTCTCCTATGCCTCAACAGACTCCTCTTTAATTTCAAGCGGCTTCTGCAGATCTTCTTTAATGTCTGATTTACAAGAGATTTCCTCTATTGGGGGAGCATCAGTATCATCTCCTTTGCCTGAACAGACTTCTCTTTAATTTCAAGCGGCTCCTGCAGATCTTCTTTAACGTCTGATTTACAAGAGATTTCCTCTACTGGGGGAGCATCAGTAAAATTTCCTTTGCCTCAACAGACTCCTCTTTAATTTCAAGCGGCTTCTGCAGATCTTCTTTAACGTCTGATTTACAAGAGATTTCCTCTACTGGGGGAGCATCAGTATCATTTTCACAGTTTTCAATGCCATCCACCTCCATCATAGAAGGAGAAGGAACACAATTGGTTTCTGAAGACTGACCTGCATTGAGACCAGTTTGTGCAAAGTCCAAAGTATACTGTATTTCAAAATATCACTGATAGGATACTTGGCCTCTCCACTTTCATATTTTTCATATTGATCAAGGGTTTTCATATGTACTGTATATTCAATTCACTTCGTAACTTAGCCATGAGGAAATCGAAGAACCTGGCCTTACACTCGAACGTCTGGCAGCCATGTATGAACACGTGAAAGCACTCCAACAACTCTCACAAGAACATGATGATAATATGGTTCGTTCGGTGACCTTCTGCAATCTTCTCGACGATGCCATGCCATTACCACCTCATTTACGGTAAGTTTACCTATCACTTTCATATAAATTTACGTTGCACGCTGTTATTAATAAAGTAAAGGGTGGTTTGTTAACAGTACAGGGAGGGTTTATACAGTAAACGTAATAATAAATGTAAAATACCTATATACATATAGAGTGATCCTACTTCACGGAAATTCACTTATTGCAATCGGTCCCGGAACAAAACCCCGCTATAAACAAGGGATCACTGTATATACAGGTATACCTCGGCTTAAGTCGTTTCGAGTTAAGTCGTTCTCGATTATACGTCGGTTTTCAAAAAAATACATGGAAAAATAAAAAAATTAAATAAAAATAAAGTTTACGTCATTATAATCAACTTTACATCTGTCTGCTACAAATATTGGAATCATAATATCACTAGAAAACAATTAAAAGCACATGAAATCATGTTACCGTACAATAAATAAAAACAAAAGCACATAAAATCATGTTATTGTACAATAAATAAGAATAAAAGCCTATAAAATCTTATTAAAATACGTACAGTAGTTCCAATATCTACCGTTAGGCGTCGTCACTCATCATCAAAATAATAATAACAATAATAATAATAATAATAATAATAATAATAATAATAATAATAATAATAATAATAATAATAAATATAAGAATGCAGCAGGCATTTGCATTTATCAAGAAGGACTTTCTTTGTTCGAGCACATAAAATCATGTTATTGTACAATAAATAAAAATAAAAGCATATAAAATCTTATTAAAATATGTACAGTAGTTCCAATATCTAACGTTAGGCATCGTCACTCGTCATTCCCGCGAAACCGCTATTGTTTTGAATTGATTAGTTTATGCATGGTATATGTCTGTTTATCGGCTACTCTCATTCTCATTCATTTGTGACCTTATATTTTGCCCCCATGGCACCTAATTGAAAAAAAGCTTTAAGAACAAACAGCAAAGTTATTTTTAATATAATATTGTCAGGGAAATAGCGTGTGAGGGTGCATCAGCTGATACAGAAGTAGCAAAGCCGATAGAGGTTCGTTCATAGGCTGCCAGGTACAGGGAAATTTCCTTCATTTAGGGAATTTCAGGTGGGTACAGGGAAACAGGGAAGAAACTTGAAAATTCACTAAAATCTAGGGAAAATCCAAAAAAGAAAGAGGGAAATTCTGGAGAACTAGCTATTATTATTCTAATTCCTTATATTTTTACTCAGTGTGATAACTGAGATGAAGAAACTGAAATGTATATAGCCTTGTATATGTAACTATAACGAGGATATTTTGAGCCAAATAGGGAAATTTTGTAAGCGAATCTAGGGAATTTTTGACAGCTTGACCTAGCAGCACTGGTTCGTTCTTCCGCATCCTACTCCTCTTCTACCGCTTAATGCAATCGGATATTATGAAGAAAATTGAATAAAAGCATTAAGAACAAACAGCAAGGTTATTTTTAATATAATATTGTTAGGGAAATAGCGTGTGAGGGTGCATCAGCTGATACAGAAGTAGCAAAACGTTTGCCGATAGAGGTTCGTTCTCCCGCATCCTACTCCTCTTCTACCGCTTAATGCAATCGGATATTATGAAGAAAATTGAATAAAAGCATTAAGAACAAACAGCAAACATATTTTCAATATAACATTGTCAGGGAAATAGCGTGTGAGGGTGCATCAGCTGATACAGAAGTAGCAAAACGTTTGCCAATAGAGGTTCATTCTCCAGCATCCTACTCCTCATCTACCGCTTAATGCGATCGGATATTATGAAGATAATTGAAAAAAGCATTAAGAAATAAGAGCAAATATATTTTTAATATAATATCGTCAGGGAAATAGCGTGTGAGGGTGCATTAGCTGATACGGAAGAGTGACAAAACGTATGCAGCCTCGTCCTCACTGCCACCATCAGTGTTGCCAAAATACATAAATGGGAGAAATGATAAATATAAAAAACATACATGTAGGCTGGTAAATTATGTCAAGTATCTTAAAGATGAAGTACATTTTTATTTAAATTACAGTACTACCATTTTGGAATTAATATATATCTTAAAATGTTCCATAAATTTTAAAATAAAAACATCCACATTATCTGGCAACACTGGCCACCATGATAAGCCAGTTGCCAACGGCATAATAGAGTTCATTAATTTGTTTACTGTACATAAATTTCAAAATAAAGATACTACCTGCCCAACGTGTGAACAATGTGATCTCTTCACAGTACATAACATAGAGCCTAGAACATTTTCTACTATTTTGTGAAGCATATGCACAAATAAGAATAGAATACAGTTTTTTAGCACAACCATATATAGAAAAAAAAATTTAAATAATTGCTAATATATTGTTATATAGACATTGTAGTTAAAAAGACGTCAAACAAAGAAAAAAATTATAAAAAAATTTGTATTAAAAGAAATCAAATAATAAAAACCGCACAAATAATTACCAAAGCAAAGCCAAGACTTGGGAGCCGTTGCAAAAGGCATATCCCAACCAACTATACTACTACTACACTAAATCTGTATATCTAGGCTAGCCTAGAGACAAGCTAATTCGATTTAAGTCGTTTTTTGACTTGAGTCGTCTCTCCTGGAACCAATTAACGACGTTGGGTGAGGTATATATATATATATATATATATATATATATATATATATATATATATATATATATATATATATATATATATATATATATATATATATATATATATATATTAATAACACTGAACTGTTAACATACAGTCTAAAATGGAAGGAAAAGCCCATTAAATAAAACAACAAAAATATATAAAGTACTTATTAATTTCGTGACCTAAACTGGTCACCTTCTCAAAGTACTTTGAGAAGGTGACCAGTTTAGGTCACGAAATTAATAAGTACCTTATATATATTCGTTGTTTTATTTAATGGGTTTTTCCTTCCATATATATATATATATATATATATATATATATATATATATATATATATATATATATATATATATATATATATATATATATATATATATATATATATATATACAGTTCTTGGAATAACGCGAAAACAGGTTCTCAGAAGTGACGTGTAATGTAAAAATCGCGTAATGAAAGGAGTCATTTTCCATTAGAAACAATGATAATGGGCATAGATACGTTTCACAACCGTACATAGACACACTATGCCAAAGACATAAAATAAGTAAAACATATTTTACAAGTACAGTACAGTACATAACATAGCAGAAAGACCTGTAGCTATTTTTATTGAAAAGATATTCAGATTTACTGTACAGCAAGCAAGTTAATATACTCTATTATGCGGTGGGCAGCAGGCATACACTGGTATGTGCAAGGTGGCGGTGAGCATGTATCTAAAGCGGTAGAAGAGGAGGAGGTTGCTGGAGAACGAACCTCTATCTGCAAATGTTTTGCCGCCTCCGTATCAGCTGATGCGCTCTCGTACACTTTTTCCCTGACGATATTATATGGCAAGTTTGTTTGCTGTTTGTTCTTAATGCTCATCCACGTACATAGCATTTTCCCCATTCTCTCCATAATATCCAATCGAGAATATGAAGACTGAAGCGAAGTTAAACTAACACCAGCTTTTGCATTTTCCTTTATTCTTTCCACATTTTCACGGATAGGGCGCAATGTACATTCACTGTGTTGCATCAACAGTTTTACAGCTGCCGTACTCTCACCACGCTCATAACGGCCCAACACTTGACGTTTTACATCAAGATTTATTGCCTTTCTCGCTCTTTTAGGAGTAGAAGCATTTCCACAGTCTTTTCCTGGGCGTTTACTGGCCATGATAGTACAGTATATAATCTGTAAAATAAAAAGCACTGGATATACAAACCTTAACACAAACACAGTTAGAACAAGCGATACATCCACGCAGTATGCTGGGTAAAGAGACATTGAAGCACATGGCAGCATGGCGGAAAAGTGCCTCCGAGGCGGTCGATTATTTACTAAAATGAAAAATTTTTTTCTAATCTTTTCGCCGAATTCACTGTACCGCGATTTTTTTTTGCAATATTTTTTTGGGGGGGTATATTCAAAAATATTAAAATATTAAAAAAATAAAAATTTTCAGTATTTTCATTTTTTTTATTGAAAAAAAAATTTCATTATTTAATTGATAAAAAAAAATTAATTTCCCAGCCTACGAATAATAAAACAGTAAGAAATAGCAAAAAAACATAAATTTGAACATGTAACTCTGCAAAATAGAAAGTACGATACCGGTATCAGCGTTTCGGAAAACGCAAAGGGTCACACCTACGTGAGCTAGCATATATTAAAATTTCCAGTAGTTTCATGATTTTATTGATAAAAATCGTATTTCTTAGCCAAGAATAATAAAACAGTAAAAAATAGTAAAAAACATAAATACTAACAGTATTGCACCATGTAAAATGCGATACCGGTATTAGCGTTTCGGAAAACGAAAAGGGTCGCACCTACGTGAGATAGTACATATTGAAATTTTCATTATTTTATTGATAAAACAAGTATTTCCTAGCTTAAGAGCAATAAACAGTAAAAAATAGTAAAAAACATAAATTTAGATATATAACTCACAGTATTGCATCATGTGAAATACTGTCCGATAGCGTACAATATATTGGGGTCACACCTACGTGAGCTAGCATATATATTAAATTTCCAGTAGTTTCATGATTCTATTGATAAAAAAACGTATTTCTTAATCTAAAAATAATAAAACAGTAAAAAATAGTAAAAAACATAAATACTAACGGTATCAGCGTTTCGGACAAAGGCTTGCACCTACGTGAGATAGTTCATGGAATGCTAATGGCTGAAAAAGTGAGAGATCTGTATCATGGGGTCTGATTGGCTTTTTCATTGAAGTTTGGTTCTCCCACCATCTTCCATTGTCTCACCTCACTCGTTCAGTCTAACTCACATGTGCGCCGTTCATGTTGTGCTTATTAATACGTTTTGCTTGTGATTTTTTTACTCGCATATTTTAACTTTTGCAATGCCTCCCTAGCATCCTTCATCTTCTAAGGCTTCTGGTAGTGAGCCTAAGCGGCAAAGGAAGATGTTAACCATAACAGATAAGGTGAAACTCTTAGATATGTCGGCCGCTATTTTGGCCTCAATGAATAACAGCCGTAAAGCTGTTATTACCTGCGGAATAATTTCCTCTGGCGTCTACAAACTCATTACCACCTCATTCACGGTAAGTTTACCTATCACGTACATATAAATTTACGTTGCATGCTGTTATTTATAAAGCAAAGGGTGGTTTTTTAACAGTGCAGGGAGGGTTTATACAGTAAACGTAAAAATAATTGTAAAATACCTACTATGTACATGAGTATGTCATGTCATTACCATCTCATTCACAGTAAGTTTATCTATCACTTTCATATAAATTTACGCTTGCATGCTGTTATTTATGAAGTAAAGGGTGGTTTGTTAACAGTACTGGGAGGGTTTATACAGTTTATACAGTGTAAACGTAAAAATATATTAAAATATCTATGTACATAAAGGGTGATCCTACTCCGCGAAATTCCTGTCTCGCGCCAGTTCCCGGAACCGAACCTTCACAATAATCGAAGGAACACTGTGTATATATATATATATATATATATATATATATATATATATATATATATATATATATATATATATATATATATATATACAGTGTTCCTTCCATTATCGTGAGGGTTCGGTTCCTGGACCCGGCGCGAGACAGGAAAATCGCGGAGTAAGATCAGTCTATATGTACATAGATATTTTAATTTATTTTTATGTTTACACCGTATAAACTGTATAAACCCTCCCTGTACTGTTAACAAACCACCCTTTACTTCATAAATAACAGCATGCAAGCATAAATTTATATGACATACTCATGTACATAGGTATTTTACAATTATTTTTACGTTTACTGTATAAACCCTCCCTGCACTGTTAAAAAACCACCCTTTACTTTATAAATAACAGCATGCAACGTAAATTTATATGTACGTGATAGGTAAACTTACCTTATCTGTTATGGTTAACATTTTCCTTTGCTGCTTAGGCTCACTACAAGAAGCCTTAGAAGATGAAGGATGCTTGGGAGGCATTGCAAAGGTTAAAAATGCGAGTAAAAAAATCACAAGCAAAACGTATTAATAAGCACAACGTGAACGGCGCACATGTGAGTTACACTGAACGAGCCTTTGTCCGAAACGCTGATAGCGGTATCGTATTTTACATGTTGCAATACTGTTAGTATTTATGTTTTTTACTGTTATTTACTGTTTTTTAATTCTTAGGCTAAGAAATACGTTTTTTTTTATCAATAAAATCATGAAACTACTGGAAATATAAATATATATGCTAGCTCACGTAGCTGCGACCCCAATACATTGTACGCTATCGGACACTATTTCGCATGATGCAATACTGTGAGTTATACTATATGTACGTATATCTAAATTTATGTTTTTTACTATTTTTTACTGTTTTATTATTCATAGGCTGGGAAATAAGTTTTTTTTATCATTTAGATAATGAAATATGTTTTTTTCAATTAAAAAAAATTAAAATACTGAGAATTTTTATATTTTTAATATTTTAATATTTTTGCATATACCCAAAAAAAATTAATAATTTGCCAAAAAAAAAACAGTGGTACAGTGAAAACGCGAGCCAAGAAATGCGATCCAGCGAAGGATCACTGTATGTATATATATATATATATATATATATATATATATATATATATATATATACAGTGTTCCCCCGGTTATTCGCGTTTCTTGGTTCGCGTTCTCACTGTATTGCGGTTTTTTTTGTTTTGTTTTGTTTTTTGGCAAAAAAAAAAAAAAAATTAAAGATTATTGTGACACCAGGATGGACCAAACAATGATAAAATAAAACAGACTTTATCAGGTTGTAAAGAGAAACAGAGATGGAGAGTGTAATGACTGTCAGATGTGAAGGGATTATAAAAGATGTGTAATGAATATCCAGCTCTCGGCTGGGTTTTAATATGCCTCTGCATTACTTTCATGATGTCTATTCCAATTATTCTCCTTAGATCTTATTATTATTATTATTATTATTATTATTATTATTATTATTATTATTATTATTATTATTATTATTATTATTATTATTATAACTGGCAACAATAATTTTCCTTTGATGATGATTGTGGAGATTATTATCATCATCATCATCATTATTATTATTATTATTAAGAGTTCATCATTGTTTGTACATCTGTTGGTTTATTTACTTTTAATAACTGTGTAAAGTGCCCCTCCCTATTTGGCTGGGACAAAGAGAGTGGGAGGTTGGGTAGAATAGAATGTTGAGAGAGAGAGAGAGAGAGAGAGAGAGAGAGAGAGAGAGAGAGAGAGAGAGAGAGAGAGAGAGAGAGAGAGAGAGAGAGAGAGAGAGAGAGAGAGAGAGAGAGAGAGAGAGAGAGAGAGAGAGAGAGAGAGAGAGAGAGAGTAGAGAGAGAGAGAGAGAGAGAGAGAGAGAGAGAGAGAGAGAGAGAGAAGAGAGAGAGAGAGAGAGAGAGAGTGAGAGAGAGAGAGAGAGAGAGAGAGAGAGAGAGAGGAGAGAGAGAGAGGAGAGGAGAGAGAGAGAGAGAGAGAGAGAGAGAGAGGAGAGAGAGAGAGAGAGGAGCAGAGAGAGAGAGAAGAGAGAGAGAGAGAGAGAGAGAGGAGAGAGAGAGAGAGAGAGAGAGAGAGAGAGAGGAGAGAGAGAGGAGAGGAGAATCTTTAAGTAACTCTTGTTCATTCAACCAAAACTACATTATTTATAGTAAAAATAATGGCTTAATTACGAATTTGTAATAATAATGATGATAATAATAATAATAATAATAATAATAATAATTATAATGATAATATTGATACTAATAATCTCCCCAATCATCATCAAAGGAAAATTATTGTTGCCAATAATAATAATAATAATAATAATAATAATAATAATAATAATAATAATAATAAGATCTAAGGAGAATTTTTAGAATAGACAGATCATGAAAGTAATGCAGAGGTATAGTAAACCCAGCAGAGAGCTGGATATTCATTACACATCTTTTATAATCCCTTCACATCTGACAGATAATTACACTCTCCATCTCTGTTTCTCTTTACAGCCTGATAAAGGCCGTTTCATTTTATCATTTTTGGCCTGTCCTGTTGTCATAATCATCTTTAATGATTTTTTTTTTTTTTTTTTTTAAAGGCTGATCCTACTTTGCGGATTTCTTGGTTCGTGCCGGGTCCCAGAACTGAACTACCGCAATAAGGGGGGGAACACTGTGAATATATATATATATATATATATAATATATATATATATATATATATATATATATAATATATATATATATATATATATATATATATAATATATATATACTATATATATTATACAGTGATCCCTCGCTATATCGCGGTTCACCTATCGCGGATTCACTGCATCGCGTTTTTTTGGGGCGATTTTTTTCTAGGTTAATGCGAAAATATCAAAATTTTAAGAAATAAAAATTTCCAGTATTTTCATTATTTTATTGAAAACAAAAATTTTCATTATTTTCTTGATATAAAATATGTATTTCTTAGCCTAAGAATAATAAAACTAAAAAACATAAATTATCACAGTATTACACCATGTAAAATAAGAAACCGGTATTAGCGTTTCGGAAAACGAAAAGGGTCTCACCTACGTGAGCTAGTACATATTGAAATTTTCATTATTTTATTCATGAAATAAGTATTTCCTAGCCTAGGAGCAATAAAACAGTAAAAAATAGTAGAAAACAAATTTAAACATATACACTCACAGTATTGCACCATGTGAAATACTGTATGATAGCGTACACTGTCTTGGTGTCTTGGAAAACGCAAAGGCTCGCACCTACGTGAGATAGTTCATGGAATGCTATCGGCTGAAAGGGTGGGAGACGATGAATCACAGAATTGTTTTTCTGTATGTTCTGTATCACGGGGTCTTATTGGTGTTTTAACTGAACTTTGGTTCTCCCGCCATCTTCCACTGTCTCACCTCACTCGTTCAGTCTAACTCACATGTGCGCAGTTCGCGTTATGCTTATTAATATGTTATGCTTCAGGGGTTGGGTTCTTTCGATAACAGTCTCCTATGCCTCAAAATGAGCATCAGTATCATTTCCTTTGCCTTAACAGACTCTTTAATTTCAAGCAGCTTCTGCAGATCTTCTTTAACTAGCCTGCTGGCTAGTACAGTGATAACGAGCTGGCTTCGCATTCACGAGGTCGAAAGATTGGTTCCCGTCCAAGACCGAGAGTTTAAGCTGTTTACTGGCAGGAACTGCTGCGGTTGGACACCACAGTGGGGGGTTGGGGCTAGCCCTGGCTGACGAATACCCATTGTATTGAAATGGAAATAAATTTTGTTGTTGTTGTTGATTTAAAAGATTTCCTCTACTGGGGGAGCATCAGTATCGTTTCCTTTGCCTCAACAAACTCCTCTTTAATTCAAGCGGCTTCTGTATATCTTCTTTAACGTGTGATTTAAGAGATTTCCTCTACTGGGGGAGAATCAATATCGTTCCTTTGCCTCAAAGACTCCTCTTTAATTCAAGCGGCTTCTGCATATCTTCTTTAACGTGTGATTTAAGAGATTTCCTCTACTGGGGGAGCACTAGTGTCATTTTGACAGTTTTCAATGTCATCCACCTCCATCATAGGAGAAGGAACACAATTGGTTTCTGAACACTGACACGAATTGAGACCAGTTTGTACAAAGTACATAGTACTATTATATTTCAAAATATCACTGATAGGATACTTGGCCTCTCCACTTCAATATTTTTCATAATGATATAGATTTTTCCTAAGTACTGCATATTCAATTCACTTCGTTACTGAGCCACGAGGAAATCGAAAACCCTGGCCTTACACTCGAACTTCTGGCAGCCCTGTATGAACACGTGACAGCACTACAACAACTCTCACAAGAACATGATGATAATATGGTTCTTTACCATAAGTTTATCTATCACTTTCATATACAAAAAAATTTGAATTTATGATTGCACGCTGTTATTAATAAAGAAAAGGGTGGTTTTTTAACAGTACAGGGAGGGTTTATACAGTAAACGTAAAAATAAATGTAAAATACCTATGTACATATAGGGTGATCCTACTTCGCAGAAATTCACCTATCGCGGTCGGTCCCGAAACCTAACCCCCGCGATAAACGAAGGATCACTGTGTATATATATATATATATATATATATATATATATATATATATATATATATATATATATATATATATATATATATATATATATATATATATATATATATATATATATATATATATATATATATATATATATATATATATATATATATATATATATACAGTAATCCCCCCCTTATCGCGGTAGTTCGGTTCCGGGACCCGGCGCGAGACAGAAAAACCCCCGCGATAAACGAAGGATCACTGTGTGTATATATATATATATATATATATATATATATATATATATATATATATATATATATATATATATATATATATATATATATATATATATATATATATATATATATATATATATATATATATATATATATATATATATATATATATATATATATATATATATATATATATATATATATATATATATATATATATATATATATATATATATATATATATATATATATATATATATATATATATATATATATATATATATATATATATATATATATATATATATATATATATATATTATATATATATATATATATATATATATATATATATATATATATATATATATATATATATATATATATATATATATATAATATATATATAATATATATATATATATATATATATAATATATATATATATATATATATATATATATATATATATATATATATATATATATATATATATATATATATATATATATATATATATATATATATATATATATATATATATACAGTAATCCCCCCCTTATCGCGGTAGTTTGGTTCCGGGACCCGGCGCGAGACAGAAAAACCCCAAAGTAGGAACACCTTAAATTTATTTATTTATTTATTTATTTATTTATTTATTTATTTATTTATATATATATATATTTTTTAAAAGATGATTATGACACCAGGACAGGCCAAAAATTATAAAATAAAACGGCCTTTATCAGGCTGTAAAGAGAAACAGAGATGGAGAGTGTAATGACCGGTCAGATGTGAAGGGATTATAAAAGATGTGTAATGAATATCCAGCTCTCTGCTGGGCTTACTATACCTCTGCATTACTAAAAATTCTCCTTAGATCTTATTATTATTATTATTATTATTATTATTATTATTATTATTATTATTATTATTATTATTATTGGCAACAATAATTTTCCTTTGATGATGATTGAGGAGATTATTATTATTATTATTATTATTATTATTACGAATTCGTAATTAAACCATTATTTTTACTATAAATAATGTAGTTTTGGTTGAATGAACAAGAGTTACTTAAATATTCTCTCTCTCTCTCTCTCTCTCTCTCTCTCTCTCTCTCTCTCTCTCTCTCTCTCTCTCTCTCTCTCTCTCTCTCTCCAACATTCTATTCTACCCAACCCTTCACACTCTCTTTGCCCCAGCCAACTAGGGAGGGGCACTTTACACAGTTATTAAAAGTAAATAAACCAACAGATGTACAAACAATGATGAGCCCTTAATAATAATAATAATGATGATGATGATAATAATATCCACAATCATCATCAAAGGAAAATTATTGTTGCCAATGATAATAATAATAATAATAATAATAATAATAATAATAATAATAATAATAATAATAATAATAATAATAATAAGATCTAAGTAGAATTATTGGAATAGACATCATGAAAGTAATGCAGAGGTATATTAAAACCCAGCAGAGAGCTGGATGTTCATTGCACATCTTTTATAATCCCTTCACATCTGACAGGTCATTACACTCTCCATCTCTGTTTCTCTTTACAACCTGATAAAGTCTGTTTTATTTTATCATGTTTTGGCCCATCCTGGTGTCACAATAATCTTTTTTTTTTTCCCCCCAAAAAAAAAAAAAATCCGCGTTACAGTGAAAACTCGAACCAAGAAACGCGATACAGCGGGGGATCACTATATATATATATATATATATATATATATATATATATATATATATATATATATATATATATATATATATATATATATATATATATATATATATATATATATATATATATATATATATATATATATATATATATATATATATATATATATATATATATATATATATATATATATATATATATATATATATATATATTATATATATATATATATATATATATATATATATATATATATATATATATATATATATATATATATATATATATATATATATATATATATATATATATATATATATATATATATATATATATATATACATACCTCACCTAGCGTCGTTAATTGGTTCCAGGAGAGACGACTTAAGTCGAAAAATGACTTAAATCGAATTAGCTTGTCTCTAGGCTAGCCTAGATATACAGATTTACTGTAGTAGTAGTATAGTTGGGTGGGATATGCCTTTTCAATGGCTCCCACATCTAGGTTTTGCTTTGCTAAATTGTTTGTGTGGTTATTATTATTTGATTTCTTTTTCTACAAATTCTTTTTATAATTTTTTTTCTTTCTTTGACGTCTTTTTCACTACAATATCTAAAGAACAATATATTAGCAATTATTTCAATTTTCTTTTCTATATATGGTTGTGCTAAAAAACTATATTCTGTTCTTATTTGTGCTTATGCCTCACAAAATAGTAGAAAATGTTCTAGGCTCTCTTCACATTGTTCACACGTTGGGCAGGTAGTATCTTTATTTTTAAATTTATGTAAAGTAAACAAATTAATGAACTCTATTATGCCATTGGCAACAGGCTTAGCATGGGGGCTTGTGTTGCCAGATAAAGCGGATGTTTTTATTTTCAAATGTATGGTACATTATAAGATATATATTAATTACAAGATGGTAGTACTGTAATTTAAATAAAAATGTACTTCATCTTTAAGATACTTGAAATAACTTACTAGCTTACATGTATGTTTTTTATATTTATCATTTCTCTCATTTATGTATTCTGGCAACACTGATGGTGGCAGTGAAGACGAGGATGCATACGTTTTGTCACACTTCCGTATCAGCTGATGCGCCTTCACAAGCTATTTCCCTGACAATATTATATTAAAAATAACTTTGCTGTTTGTTCTTAATGCTTTTTTTCTTATTCTTATTCGTATTCTTATTCTTATTCTTATTCGTATTCTTATTATAATTATTATTACTATTATTATTATGACGAGCGACGACGCCTAATGGTAAATATTGGAACTTCTGTAAGTATTTTAATAAAATATTTATATGCTTTTATTCTTATTCGATAAATGCAAATGCCTGCTGCATTCTTATTCTTATTCGTATTATTATTATTATTATTATTATTATTATTATTATTATTATTATTATTATTATTATTATTATTATTATTATCATTATTATTATTATCATTATTATTATTATTATTATTATTATTATTATTATTATTATTATGACGAGTGACGACGCCTAACGGTAGATATTGGAACTACTGTACGTATTTTAATAAGATATTTATATGCTTTTTTTCTTATTTATTGTACAATAACATGATTTTATGTGCTTTTGTTTTAATTTATAGCATTGGGATCCATATCCTCAAACAAAGAAAGTCCTTTTCGATAAATGCAAATGCCTGCTGCATTCTTATTATTATTCTTATTCGCATTATTATTATTATTATTATTATTATTATTATTATTATTATTATTATTATTATTATTATGACGAGTGACGACGCCTAACGGTAAATATTGGAACTAATGTACGTATTTTAATGAGATTTTATATGCTTTTATTATTATTTATTGTACAATAATATGATTTTATGTGCTTTTGTTTTTATTTATAGCATTGGGATCCATACCCTCGAACAAAGAAAGTCCTTTTCGATAAATGCAAATGCCTGCTGCATTCTTATTCTTATTGTTATTATTATTATTATTACTATTATTATTATGACGAGTGACGACGCCAAACGGTAGATATTGGAACTACTGTACGTATTTTAATAAGAATTTATATGCTTTTATTCTTATTTATTGTACAATAACATGATTTTATGTGCTTTTGTTTTTATTTATTGTACAGTAACATGATTTCATGTGCTTTTAATGGTTTTCTAGTGATATTATGATTCATATATTTGCAGCGGACAATTTTTTTTTTTTTTTTTTAAACCAACGTATAATCGAGAACGACTTAACTCGAAACGACTTAAGCCGAGATATACCTGTATATATAAACTATGTTACACTCAAGAAGGAACAACACTTAGTAACAAAAGACTGTCAACATATTTCCAAAAGGATCAAGGTTACATACAAACAGAATTATGTGTTACAGTATTTGAGAAGATATATGGTGTTGCTACCCACTCACACATACAGTATTTAAATTTTTTTTTTTTTTTTTAAATTTAACCTTTATTTCCATTTCATTACAATGGGTATTCGTCAGCCAGGGCAAGCCCCAACCCCCCACTGTGATGTCCAACCACAGCAGTTCCTGCCAGTAAACAGCTTAAACTCTCGGTCTTGGACGGGGACCGATCTTTCGACCTCGTGAATGCGAAGCCAGCGCGTTACCACTGTACTAGCCAGTAGGCTACACCATGTTATCATAGAGTACAGGGGCTAACTATGTTCAGTGATAGACCAAGCAAGTCAAGAATAGACTAACACAGTTTACATCCCTACTTGGAATATTAGGATGAGCATCCAGCCTTCTTCCACTTTATAGCTCCAACATGCTTGCATCCACCCCCATTCAATAGGGACTAACTGTGACACGCAAAATAGTGCAGAATCAGAAAGTGACAAAACGTGCTCGATCCCATCACAGGAAGTTTGGAAGGTCATCCAGTCTTGATCCCCCAACTTCAACCTGTATGTGTCCACCCCAATTCGAAAGGGGAGTAATACTGACATACAAAATAGCAAAACATAAGGCATATGATACAACTACCTATCCAAAAAGGTATAAACCCTAATGTATAAGGACTGGTTAAGTCAGAGTATGCACCCAAACACATGCATATTTATCTCACAAAAATATGACAAGTCTCCCTTTTACTCTTACTTAATCTTCAACTACACACATTCAAATATGTATAAAATGCATCACAATACATCAAATGGCATATGTGTCATTAAATTTACAAAATAAATAACAAGGGACATTTACCTACCTTTTCTACAATCCACTTCCCATCTTCAACTGCACGACTTATAATCTGAGTGATGCGACTGGGATCTGTCTCTTCTGCATGTTGTTCAAAGCCCTGCAAGTCAAGAAAGAATTAACAATCTAATAATCACAATAATAAATTATTTGTTTCCGTGGCATACTAATTAGTACCAAGATCAGAGGAGTAGCTGTCAAAGCACACACATTCACATTAGCTTCTGGCGAATGTGTGTACTTTGACTCGGCTACCTCCTTTACAAGGGGGATTGCGACCATTCTGTATGCATGTGCTTATATCAGTACAGTACAAGGTGTCCTCGGTTTACACTGTCCTCGACTTACAATGTTTCATGGTTACAAAGCATCTCCAATAAATCATGTTGCTTCCTTATTGATAATTTTTGGCCTGTATTATGTCTCCCAAGTGTAAAGCAGATTCTTCTGAAGGAAATGCATCAAAGAAAAGGAAACCCATCACCATGAAAGTGAAATTAGAGATAGTGAAATGCATGGAAAAGGGAGAGACTTTACTACTGCATTAGCATAGGCGCTTATTTAGGTATGTTCCAACTAACACTGAAATTCGAGTCACATCATATTTCCGGAACGAACTCTGACGAAAGTCGGGGACTCCTTGTATATCATCAACTTTCCAAGTAGACTAAATATAACAAAAATGAATATGTAATATGTTAGTACTTAAAAATTAATACATTTGACAAAGAGTATGGTGATAAAGGCGAGATTATTATGGTTTGGGCAAAGTTGAGGAGAGATGAGGGGTATGTTGAGAGAACAAAGTTGAGGAAGGAGCTGCTAAGCAGTAGGCCAAAGTGAAGGTATAATCTTTCCAAGTAGGCTAAAAATAACAAAAATGAATATGTAATATGTTAGTACTTAAAAATTAATATATTTGACAAAGATTATGGTGATAAAGGCGAGATTAATATGGTTTGGGCAATGTTGAGGAGAGATGAGGGGTATGTTGAGAAAACAAAGCTGAGGATGGAGCTGCAAAGCAGTAGGCCAAAGTGAAGGTTTATGAATGTGGTGAGGGAGGACACAAGGGTGTGTGGTGTGACTGAGGAAGATGCAGGGAATGTGGTGATATGGAGATGACTGATCCACTATGGCAACTCCTGATGGGAAGAGACAAAATATTTGATGACAATTCAAAGAGGAATTCACAGGAAAAAGTCGAAGTGATGCATATGAAGGTGCAGATAATTGTACTATGCTTGGTTCTCTGTTTTAGCAGATACACTACAACTTGCTGAAATAAACAGTGTAGTCGAAAATATATTAAAAACTTAACATGACTGGGTTTCAACATAGCCTATCTCTGCTGCAAGAACACTCACCTAAGGGTCTGCCATGACCTGCACCACTCTCTGAGTGGCATATCATATCATCAACGTACCCTAACAATCTTTGCCGGTACACTCACCTAAGGATCCACAACATCTACCACTCTTAGAGTGGAATATTATATCATCAACGTACCCTGACCATCTTTGCCAGCACACTCATCTACAGTTCCAACATGACCTGCCATACTCCCAGAGTAGTATATCTTTCCAAAGGATTCATGGCAGGTAAAATAATCAGGTAAAATAGACCATTTGCAGCTATCAGGCCTTATAGTTGTAAATGCTTTCCCACTTAACCTACGAATGACCGAAGCAAGGTGGGGAGAGGGGACAGAGGCCACCGTATATCCCTCAAGAGATAAAAGGAGACTCTGAGGTATATATGTTCCTGTGAATGAGTAAGCCTTAACTCATCACCTCCTATACAAGGGGGATTACAAGGGGGCTTGCGAACATTGTATGCATATGCAAAATAATCAGGGATAGAGGGCTTACCATCCCCCTCATTCCCTCATCCAACTTAATCGGTTCTTAAAACCAGGAGGCATACACGTATAGTTTGTTACTTTTCCTTCCTCAAGTAATTTTTCATTTCTGTTATATGTCACTATTAATCACCATTTAAATGAGGGAGGACACAGACAGGTTGGAACTACAAGGGGAATTAAGAATGGATGCTCTTCCTGATGCCCTGGGGCGGGATCAGACCCGATTTTTCAGGCTCATCAATTCACAGTTGTGCGCTCTATCACTGAGCTACAGGGCTCCAAAAAATATATCAACATACAGTACAAGAGAGGATATCATGGGGACTACTTCTGGATTAAAACAGGGAACTGTCGGTGGATACCAGTCGGGAGTTGATTCAGGTTCTTAGCTGGATCCATGGCGGATGCCTTACTGAGCAATGAAGAGAAGTGAGAATATGGGTCTGTGATGAAGATGGGTTTGTTACTGGATACTATTGCATATCAGTTTGACAAACAACAACAACAAATGTAAAATTATAATCAAAACTCTGCTGGAGTGTGTGAGAAGAAACACAATAAAACAAAAATATATTCAAAAATAATACCAGCTCAGTGGTAGATTGTGCAAATTGGGAATTGACTAACAAAGGTTCGATCTCACCGCTAGGAATTATGAAGGGCATCTAAACTTATTTCCTCAGCTCCAATATGACTGTATCCACCCCCATTCAAATAGGGACTAAATGTGACATGACAAAGGAGCATATTGACAATAATTATACTCTTATCTAATTGCAAAATGTGTGGAGAGGTTAATACACCACAAAGCTATCAAGACATGTCTCTACAGATCATATTACGAATATCCGAGACAAGCCGCTGTATTGGCACGAAAAATGTCGCTACATTCAGGAAATCGGGTCAAGACATGTTGCTATGCTTCCGCCAAACAGTTTATTCTTTAGTGTTTAGGTTTCATTATTAGTCACCATTCTGGGAGTGGACACGGACAGTGGGCTCGAACAGAGGTCTGTCACCTCTTGAGTCAAGCACTCTAAGGAATGCAAACCAGCAAACATTATAATAGACATGCTCCCCTACTTATGAACAACAGAGATACAAACAAAAACCTATCCATTATCTACCCATGTATTAATGTATGTATTACTGTACTGTAGTGTATTAGTACATTATTATTACTGTATTAAAATTTATTAATACAGTACTGCATAGTTAATGCTTTACGTAGTAGTTATGTGTCTTTAGCCTAAGTACTGTACAAAACTGCATATGTATGTACTGTTCAGTACATTTCTTTAATTAAAAACAACTTAAAAACAAACTTCTGGAAGCTAACTCTTTTGTAAGTTGGGGAGTGTCTGTATTACTAAGTTTTTGAGAAAATGCATTACATGTCTTACCTTGGTTTAATTTCGGTGAAAAACAAAATCTATCCACAAATTTCATGTTATATTAGGAGGTAGCTTCTGAAATAGCTTGTATTATCCTATGAGGTGTAGTGGCAGGGACGCAGTAGTGTAGTGATTAGAATACCAAACTAAGAAGGTGATAGACCCACATTCGAGACAACCAATGGGCTTTAGGAAGGGCATCCAGCCTTTCTACCTCAGATCCCATCTGTCAGTGTCCACCCCCATTATAAGGACTAACAGTGAAACATAAAACGAGGTGATGATGCTAATTAGTCTTTTATTTGAGGAATTTGACACTGGGCCATCACCCTGATTAACATTACGCCTTTCCCTGCGAGCTGTCAATAAAATTCATTACACCTCAGTGCTGGAATGTGGATGCCACGCCTCAGAGAAAAAGTTTGGTAGTGCTTCCCTCAACTCAAAATGGCTATTGAATCAATTTAGTACCTTTTAGCTGGTTAAAACATTGACCCTATCTATGGCATCATGACTTCAAATGCCAGATATTTATTGCTTCTTCATTTCCGCTAGAGGAAATGGAGCGCATTTTGAAATAATTAGATTGGAAAATACGCCATACTTACAATTAACCTGAGCGAGATACTGCCAAAAGTTATCTGATTCGCAGGTAAAGGGTTAATCTAAAAACCCTCTCTAACTGTTAGCAATACATGCTCTGAAAATAAGTGATACATACATATACATATACACATGGCCTCATTTCCCCTTGTAAGAGGGGTGGTTGTGCCATGAAATGCGCATTCACCACGATCCACACAAACCTCAACCACTCCTCTCAGCTCCTTGGGGATAAAGGGTTGCTATGTTTCCCCTTCTACCCTGCCTGGGTCACCAACAAGGCAGGCGGGCAAGGATATTCTACAGAGAGGCACAACAGCCGCAGCTGGTTTACCCCCACTGCTTCATGACATGGCAACTTCCCTCATACCAGTCCATCAAAGTTCACTGATCTAGCAGGTTCGAGAAATCCCTTAGGCCAGCGTAATCTATACACAATCTTCCTCCACTTATTCCTATCTCTTCCATGCACTCTTACCTGCTCCACTGAAATTCCACGAGAGTTCAATGCCCCCTTCACGCCATCCATTCATCTCATTCTGAGTCTCCCTCTTGACCTAATTCCAATCACTTCTGCATTCCACACTCTCTTTACTGTTCATTCATCACTCATTCTTTCCATTTGTCTAAATCAACTCAACACTCTCTGATCTAACTTTTACGACAACTTCCTTTCAACACCCGTTCTCTGCCTGAAATCCTATTTTCTTACCTTATAAATCTCAAACACCTCATCTCCATTATATTCAACTTGTTCATTTCATCCTCTCTTGCATTCCAAGTCTCTGCTCCATACAATGCTGTTGGCACAATCACACCTTCAAATATCCCTCTCTGCATTTAATCCCAAATATCTATTTTTCATTACACTTTTCAACCCACCTAGACATTTACTTGCTTCCTTCACTCTATGACTTACCTCTACATCCAGTCGTCCACTCCTTGATACATGCGACTTGGAATACTTAAAACTTTCAACTTCTTCAAGCAACTCCCCATTCACTCCTACATTCAGTCTGCCAACATTAACACTCCTCATGCATCTCATGACTTTACTTTTACCAATATTCTCGAGCAGCTTCCTTCTTCCACACATCCTAATAAACTCAGTCACCAAATGATTCAATTCAATCTCAGTATCAGCTACCAGTACAGTATCATCCATAAATAGCTACCGATTCAAATTCCACAAATATCCATCTTCACCCACTAGTTCCAAGCTTCTGTCTAAAACTCTTTCATTTACTTCCCTTACCACTTCATCCATAAACACATTAAATAACCAGGGTGACATTGCACAACCTTGAAGAAACCCTGCATTCCCTCAAACCAATCACTCGTTCCATTCCCGACTCTCACACTTGCTCTACTATACCTATAAAAATTCTTCACCGTATTCAACACCCTTCCCCATTCTTCCATAAATACAGTCACCCCTCCTTTTACAAAAATTTAGACTACACGAACTTGGAATATCATGTATCAAATAATAGTAAATTAATTAGAACTGCGTGGTTAACGCGAGCGAGAAAAAGCGAGAAAAAATGAGGTACAGTTTAGTGACTAAGCACCTGCCTTGGAGCCAATTTCACACCATGCTGCCATGTGCTTTAGTCTCTCTTCACCCAGCATACTTTTGTTGTGGTAAGCTATGCATTTCCTGTGCTTTTTTGTGGTGTTTTAATTCATTTATCATGACCAGTAAATGCCCGTTATGAGCGTGCAGATAGTACATCGGACATAAGAAACTCGATGCAACTCAGTAAAAGCACGTTGCGGAACATCTGTAAAAATGACAAAAAAATTAAAAAAGTGCAAGAGCTAGAGTTTGTTTAAGTTCGGCAAAGTCTTCATATGCGCGATCGGATATTAAGGAGAGAACGGAAAAGATGTTATGTACATAGATAAGCATAAAGAACAAACAACAAACAAACTTGCCGTACAATGTTGTGAAGGAAAAAGCGAGTGAGATTTACGAACATTTGAAATCGCAGGTAGAAGGCAAAGTAGTAAAACCCTTTCCAGCTAACCCTGGCTGGTTTGCAACCTTTCAGCATAGCTTTGGTAATCACAACCAAAAAACACAAGGCAAGAGAGCATCAGCTGATCTGAAGGCAGCAAAGCAATTTCCTAGCGAATTAAAGGCCATCATAGACGAAGGGGGATATACGGCTAAGCAAATTTTTAATATGGACGAACCTGCTTAATATTGGAAAAGAATGCCAGAAGGGACGTATATTTCCATATAAGAAAAATGTGCTTCAGGATATAAGGCAGCAAAAGATCACTTTACACTGCCGCTTGGTGCTAACGCAGAGGGTGAGATGAACCTGAAGCCTGCAATGATTTATCACTCGGAAAATCCTCGTGTATTAAAGGGTTATTATAAACAGTTACTTCTGGTGCACTGGTACGCATATAAGAAACAATGGATGACTGGGAGTATTTTTAATTATTATTTCTTGATGCATCTTCCAAAGGAGTTAGAATTTTATTGCAAGAGTCAAGATATACCCTTCAATATTCTTCTTAATTTGGATAATGCACCAGCCCATCCTCCGTCAAATGTCAATCTGAACCTCAATATAAAAGTTGTGCTTCTGCTGCCAAATACAATTTCCTTACTCCAATCAATGGAGCAGAGGGTAATGCAAATTATGATTTCGCATTACTTTATTTGTTTAAAGACCTCAGATGGATGACTGACGTCACCATGGCCGACCTTGAAAAAGCAGCTGATGCCCCCGATCTCTCGTTGATAGAGGTAAAGAAAAATGCTGTTAAGGATGACTGGAAAGAGTTTAATATGAATTACGCCATCTGGAATGTGAAAGATTCTTGGGCTGAAGTTACACAGTCGTGTTTGAATGGGTCATGGAGGGAGGTTTGCTCACAGCTTACATATTCACTCACGGGTTTTGATCTCAATGATCGGCTTTCAAGGATGAAACTTGAGTGTGCTCAGTTTGCACACCATGTGGGATTATCCGACGTTGATGAGGAGGATGTGGATGCCCCGACTGCTTCCCACACAGAGGAATTAACTTCCGAGGATTTGGACTATATGGAAGCTCAGCGACAATGTGAGGAGGAGGAGGAAAAGGAGGCAGCAACCACACTCCATGGGACCCCCATGAAAACACTCAGTGTGAAGGAATTAAAGGGCGACTGAATCAGATGAGCTCACCACAACACCTCATACCATTCTTCCAACACTTGCTTCCATCCCTAGTGACGAAGTTATTGTATAGAAATGCTGCTTATCTAAGTCAAATTGATGTAAAATGCAACACAATGAAAGGATATTAAAACATCGTCATTTATGACATTATTTTACTATGAATACTTACATAAAAAGGGCAATTTTTTTTTTACAGTTTAGATAGAGCCCTTTCCTTTTACACCTGGAACCAGCACACGTTAAAGTTGCCAGAAATGAGTAAAACAGAAAATCGTCCTCTTCACCCCCTCCCCCCTCCCAACCCAGGTGTACCCTTAAGTTACATGCTCACCGCCACCATGTACGTCCCAGTGTATGCCTGTTGCCCACTGAATAATAGAGTATGTTAATTTGCTTACTGTACAGTAAATGTGAATATCTTTTATACTCATAACTATTTGTTTTTCAATAAAAATAGCTTCAGGTCTTTCTGCTTTGTTATGTACTTACAAAATATGTTATACTTATCTTATATCTTTGGCATAGTGTGTCTGTATACGGTTGTGAAATGCATCTATGCCCATTATCATTGTTTCTTATGGAGAATGACTCGTTACATTACGCGATTTTTACATTACACGTCACTTGTGAGAACCTATCTTCGTGTTATTCCTAGAACTGGGTGTATCTTTAATACTGTTCTATTATATTTAGGTGTTGCATAATGAAAAAAAAATTTAGTTTTTTAGTGTTGCTTTATTTATTTTTGCAGCTAGGGGTTAGCTCTCCCACTTCCTCCTCCTCTACTCCTCCTGCTTAAGTCACCTGCTCACCGCCACCACGCTCGCACCATGCCTGTTGCTCACCATATATAGAGTAAGTAGTAAACCTGTACAAATGAGTTAATTTTTTTTCATTTGTTATATCTTTAATATTGTACTGTTATATTCAGGTGTTGCATAATGAAAAAAATATAGTTTGTTAGTGTTGCTTTTGTTAATTTTTTATTTTATCTTTATTTTTGCAGCTAGGGTTAGCTCTCCTGCTCCCCCCTTCTCTTCTCCTCCTTCTCATACCGCTTAAGTCACCTGCTCACTGCCACCCACTCATCCCATGCCTGTTGCTCACCGTATACAGAGTGAGTAGTACATCTGTACTAAAGAGTTAATTTTTTTTTATCGATTATATCTTTAATACTCTACCGTTATATTCAGGCGCTGCATAATGGAAAAAAAAACTGAGTTTTCTAGTGTTGAATTTGTTAAGTTTTTATTTTTTCTTTGTTTATATTTGCAGCTAGGAGTTAGCTCTCCCACTTCTCCCACCTCTTTTCCTCCCTCTCCTACCGCTTAAGTCAACCGCTCACCGCCACCACACACGTCTGTATGCCTGTTGCTCACCGTATATAGAGTGAGTAGTACACCTGTATAATGTGGTTAATTTTTTTTTTCATATCTTTAATACTGCACTATTATACAGGTGTTGCATAATGTAAAAAAAAGTTGAGTTTTCTAGTGTTGCTTTTGTTAATTCTTTATCTTTGTTTATTTTTGCAGCTAGGGGTTAGCTCTCCCGCTTCCCCCTCCTCTTCTCCTCCTTCTCCTACCACTTAAGTCAACCGCTCACTGCTGCCACGCACGTCCCAGTATGCCTAATGTCCACAGCATAATAGAGAGAGTTACTTTGTTTATCTGTATATCTTTATAACTGTTTTTGTATATTTTCAACTTACATATTTCAGCTTAGTTATGTACTAGTAAAATGTGTTTTACTTAGGTTATTTCTTTGGTATAGTGTGTTTATACACGCTTGTAGAACATATCTATGTCTATTAATATTATTCCATTTGGAAATACTCTAAATTACACGAAATTTGGTTTACACGGTCATTTTCAGAACCTATCCTCACATAAAAAAAAAGAGGAGACTGTACACTCAACACTCGATTTAAAGAACCTTAGAACCTAGAATTAACAATTTCAACCTCTGATTTATCCAACAAAATCTAAAACAGCAGAATTAGAAGGTTTCAGTTGTGGCACCACTGGACAAGAGCCACTGCTTTAAAAAAAAACACACACACACATGCACGCACAGAGAGAGAGAGAGCGAGAGAGAGAGAGGAGAGAGAGAGAGAGAGAGAGAGAGAGAGAGAGAGAGAGAGAGAGAGAGAGAGAGAGAGAGAGAGAGAGAGAGAGAGAGAGATTATTTTATTTTATTTTATTAATTTATTGCGCCAAGGCGTCAGACATTACATGAGTTCATACAAATAATGCTTCAAATGGATACAAAACCAAGAATAGAACATAGTTTACAGGGAGGTGTACACATTGATAAAACATTGCTGCATACTAACACACAACTCACAGTATGGCAGCACAGAGTACATTATATACAAAAGTAAAGCTCAGAGAAACACAGAATGCACAAACAGAATTATACAGCAACATACAGAAAATATATGTATAATTCAATATAATTAATGGCCACCAAAGTGAGGATAACGAGCAAGAAAAACATCAAGATTGTCATCATTAAGTAAAAATGAGCAGATCTGTATTAAGTTCTGACCTCGTGGTAAAACATCTCTCACTGTGGGGCACTGAAGACAATAGTGGTCAAGAGTGTTAGCATTAGGACGGTCGCATAATTTACAGGAGGTGTACTGTGGCATATCTAGAGTCTGGGAGACCTGCCATAAAGGCCGATACCCCATTCTGAGCCGAGCACTAACTACATTGTTTTTCCGCACCATTAACCCGCGTCTGCAATACTTGTAGCGACTGTGAAGAAAGTGATCATGGTGCTGTATGGACACACTGTTTGCCCTCTCCGTGTCCCTGCGCTGGACCGTCATGGCAAACCCAGCTGAGTAGATGATGTTACGTAGGCATCGGAGGGAGGGCTCAGTGTCCACAGCATTGCCCATCCAGCATACAGGCCGCCTTGGCAAGACGATCCGCTGTGTCGTTGCCAGTCAGCCCAATGTGAGATGGCATCCATACAAACGACACAACAAGAGAAGCATCCCGAGCGGCCGCGAGGCGACATAGTATATCCTCCCACAGCACGGCCACAGATGGGTCTTGGCGAGGGGGGGGGGGGAGAGAGAGAGAAGAGAGAGAGAGAGAGAGAGAGAGAGAGAGAGAGAGAGAGAGAGAGAGAGAGAGAGGAGAGAGAGAGAGAGAGAGAGAGAGAGAGAGAGAGAGGGTGAGAGAGAGAGAGAGAGAGAGAGAGAGAGAGAGAGAGAATGAAAATATAATAATAACAATAATAATAATAATAAAAATAATAATAATAATAATACAGAAGCTCCCATAGTTACGAAAAACCGAGTTTCGAACATTATCAGATACGAACAGAAACCTACCCACTATCTACCTCTGTATTAATGTATATAATACTGTACTGTAGTGCATTATTACATTACTAGTACTGTATTAATATTTATAAATACTGTATACTTTATGCTTTATGTAGTAGTTGAATGTTTTTAGCCTAAGTAATGCATAGTACAGTACTGCCAATGTAGGTACTGCAGAGTACTTTGTTTCATTAAACACAACTTACAAACAATTCTACTTATGAAACAGACTTATGGAAGCTAACTCGTCATAAACTGGGGAGTGTCTGTAATAATAATAAACAACAACAATAATAATAATAATAATAATAATAATAATAATAATAATAATAAT